>JAHWLE010000020.1:0-58324 GCA_024679135.1 Phytophthora foliorum
TTCTTCCAGCGGGCCAGGTCCTTCTTGAGCGCCACGTAGTTGCCCTCGTACAGCTGCAGCTCCTTGATCTTGCTCGCCAGCTCCTCCTGCGTCGCGCGCAGCATGTCGGCGGCCTCCGCGCGCTCCGCGTAGCGGGCCGAGTTGCTCAGGTGCTCGTCGTCCTCGCCCATTGCAGACTGAGATGCAGGAACCACCAATGGGAGTGCAAGAATGGAGGGATTTCCACCAATGGCAGCGAAGAGGAGAGACATGAGTTGCCAGATGGCTACATGAGCTGGCTGGTGAGATTGGGGGATGTGATTACTTTGCATATTGTGGTTCATTCGCGAATGAAACTATATGTACTTACAGAGGTCCCTTTCAATAAGCGGAGGGGGCGATGTCAGACTGATTTCCATTATACTGGAACGCGACCTTCGAGTATAGTCATGCGTTTAATCACGTTGCTGGTTAAGAGTCGCATTAGAATTGTTTGGTGAGACCATTTTTTGGTCTCATCAAGTTTTGTTATCGAATAGTTCAAATTAGGTCCTGCTACTTGATGCTTTGTCATAATGATGAGGCATTCTCTCGTCGTTTGCCGTCGGACCCCAACGACAGTGAGCGACAGAGGAAGTACCATATCAGTAAGTTGCGTTAGTGTTCCATGCTCCACAGTACATAGATTAACCTTGCACAACTGATCATATCCGTGGACAACGGCTCTATCAGATATAACAATACTATCAGATTGGGAAGTTGACGGTCCATTATGAGCACTTCACAGCCCAGCATCTCTCAATCTCTAGGCACCTTCTTATCTGTCTGTATGCACCTTCTTAATATATATTCTTGAGAGTGGCCCGTCCTGGGCCAACATTCCAATTGCTGCATTGAAGCGACAATATCGCACCGCCAGCTCCAACAGGCACTCGACCAAGAAGAAGAGGGTCTGACACGTCACATTTATGCTGTTGATCAACTGCTTGCGAAACGATGGGTGAAAGTGTGCTGGTGGCGGCGAGATTTTAAACTGCTTTCGACACACTGGAATCGTATTGTGAAATCCGACCAAATTTGCCGAATCGGGTTGATTTGGCAAACTGCCTTCATACAAATCCTAGTCATTGACGAAGTCGCTCCGTAAGTACGCTTCGTATTTAAACGGATTTGATAGTGTAAATTATACTGTGTACTCAAGCCTTGCGCGATTGCCTGAATCGAAGAACCGCGCAAGGAATTTTTGAGTATAATAGAACGCACAATACCAGCCATGACATCACCCGCCGCCCCCGACGGGAGTGGACGAGATACCTGATGGAGAGATTATGGAGTGTATGAGCCGCCTTAATGAAAGCGTCGAGGTTGGTGTCCCAGAGCAAACGTCCAAAGAAAAGGCGGATGCGATCCGCAGGGTGGTTTATATGTCGCCAGAGCACCCTGATCTCGATGAGAAGCTGTTGAAAGACCTTCGAAAGCTGCAGTTTGTTGAGTTGGCGCCGCCCGATGCACACTATGATGGGCACGGACTCATCGATAGACTGCAGAGGGCACGTGCGGCACATACCTAGACTCGGCGATTCGGCTAACCCGGCGACGCGAAGTGTGATTGGTGGATAAAAGCTGAATTGGAGGTTGTGATTGGACTATATCCAAACACCATTCATCCCGTCGAGACATCGCAGGATAAGTTTAAGGAGAAGCAGCAAGGGGCGGTTCTTCTTCCCGCGGTTGCCCTTGCGGTCCTTGCCGCCTTTGAAGTTATTGAACTTGCCACCGTTCGCGGTGGCCGTCAGCGCGCGCTCGGCGACTTCCTTCTTCTCGAGGCATTCGTACACCTTGAGCAGCTTCTCCTTTACCTCGATCAGGGTGGCGTCCTTCGAGTTCTCCACGATCGAGGAGATCAGCTCGTACTCCGTTGGTATGCTGCCCAGCAGGATCACAAGCTGGAGAGCCTCGTCGAGCGGCTCCCCAATGTTTGCAGGCTCATGGTGAGCTCGTCGAAGTTGTCCAGGTGCTTCGCCATGTTCACGCCGTCCTTCAACTCGAACTCGTGGAGGCGGCGAGACATTGACACGCGGTTGTGCCTCGTGGTCCGGTTGTAGAAGTCGCGCAACGTGTTCCATACCATGATGGCCGACGTTGCCGACCGGATCTTCGTGTGGTGCTCCACAGCCACTCCTTGGGCGATGAGTCCGAGCGCCTTCATGTCGTTCAACAGCCACGCGTCCGTGATCTCTGACGGGTACTTCACCATCTGCACGTGCGCCAGCAGCCCCTTCCTCGCTAGCTTCATCCGCATCGCGAATTCCCTAGTTGTCGCTTACCAGGATGACTTCGGCCTTCTTGGCGGACGTGGTCGTCATGATGCTTGTCGTGGTGCTTGAGCTTCTTCCGGCTGTTAATCTGTAGAAATGTTTGTGGGTTAGAGGGCAAATGCCGAAGTGAGCATTAAGAAGTTAGCGGTTTCGTCCTACATCTCTCTGGCTAACCTACCGTGCTTGTAAAGCCCCTCTTGTGACTTCGCTGAGCTTCCTCGCGCTGGCTTCAAAGGCAAGTGCTTCAACTGTGATCAGGTGGGTCACATGAAGTGAGACTGCCCGAACACGAACGTGGTCAATGACGAGGACGCGGTCTTCGCTGTTGGAGAAGGGCGGTCGGCTGGGTGGCTGATCGACAGCGGTGCGACGGCGCACATGACGCTACACCGCAACGACCTGTTCGAGTACAAGAGCCTCGAGACGAACATCGAGGTGACCATCGCGGACGGCAAGAAGATCCGCGTGATGGGTACGGGGTCGGTGCGCCTCACGGGCATCGACGGCGAGCGCATCAAGATGGTGGAGGTGCTCCACATCCCCGGCCTTGTCAGACGGCTGCTATCGGTCGGCAAGTTGGCCGAGCGCGGCATGAGCGTCCAATTCCAGCAGAAGTCGTGTGTGATCTGGAACAAGTCGAAGGCGATTGCGTCGGGCAAGAAGGTCGGCAAGGCCTACGTGCTCGACTGCGAGAAGGCCATGGCGTACTACGTGGAGTACTCCCGGGTCGACAATGAGTGGGAGTTATGGCACGCGCGCATGGGCCACTTGAACCAGGATGCGATGGCGATGACGCAGCGAGCCACCACAGGCATGCCTATGGCGAACCACAAGTCCATGACGTTGTGCAGGGGAAGCATGAAAGGCAAGCTGACGGTCACCCACTACCTCTCTCGTCCGCTGTCTAAGACAATGAAGGTGTTGCAGCTGGTGCACACAGTCGTCATGGGGCCCATAAAGACGAGGTCCAGGGGCGGGCCCCGGTACGTGGTCATGTTTGTCGATGACTACTCCAAGTACGTGGTGGCGTACTTCATCGACAAGAAAAGCGAGGTGCCGAACAAGTTCAAAACGTTCATGAATATCTACGAGAACCAGTGGGGGTAGCGCATAAAGTGCCTGCGCTCGGACATCGGCACCGAGTTCGTAAACAATGGGGATGGACAAGACCTGAGCGTTCAATGGCATCATACACCAGAAGACTGTGCCGTACAGTCCGCAGCAGAATGGCGTGGCAGAGCGCAAGTACCACACGATCATGGCGAAGGCCAGGAGCATACTGCATCACAAGGGTGTCACAACGACGTGGTGGGCAGAGGCGGTCAGTACCGCGGTATACTTGATCAACCGCTCGACGAGCAGCACACACCCAGTCATGACGCCGTACGAGTTGGCGTTCAAAGAGCCGCCGCGGTTTGACCACCTGCGTGTGTTCGGTTCGGTTGGGTACGCCCACATCGACAAAGCGAAGCGCACCACGTTGGAACCGAAGAGTTTCAAATGCATGTTCTTGGGGGTACGTTGAGAACTCGAAGGGCTACCGCGTGTACGACGTGGAGTCGAACAAGGTGAAGGTAACCAGGTCGGTAAAGCTCGGCGAGCGCGAGGTAAACGGCATATACATCACGACACCGACGGAGAGCACGACGACCATCCAGGTGACAGCGGATATTGATGAAGTCATGCAGCCAGAACAAGGAACCACTACGAAAAGCACGGTGGATATGGTGATGTGGAGCTGATCAGCGAAGGCAAGGACAAGCCGCTGCGGAAGGCCCAGCTACGAGCTGCGGGGAAAGGTGAACTTGTCAGTCTACCAACGGCGCTGTTAGCAGTGTCGAAGACGCATCTGCTCGAAGTCCGGCTGGCCACCTGCGCACAATTTAGTATCGCCGGCATTGAACTACGGAAGTACGGACGGTGTCTGACGCGTGAAGGACCAGTCGACATCGTTGAAGGTTTCGGCGGAGGGCAGCTTCGTGTACTAGGCGTATGGCAGTTCGTGGGGACGACAGTGTATCAGCAGAGGATCGCTACTAATGCACTACTCGTGGACGGTCAGGGCAGTGAGATGCTAATTGGAGAGGACTGGATGGCTGGGCACCAAGTGAAGCTGGACTTCGGTAAGCGGGAGCTGAAATACCGCGACGACCAGAACCAGAAAATCATCCTGCCGTTCACCTGCCACGGTGTCACGCCGCTGATGCAAGCACCCGGCGAGTGCCAAGCGACGGTGAGGTTGGCGAAGGCGGTGAAGCTGAACATGAACACTAGGAGCATGGTGCGCATGACGGTGAATACACCAGACGGCACCACTGGTTTGTTCTTGCCGAAGCCCACTTCGAAACGACATCTACTGCTGGCGCCAACTGTGGACACAGTACGGAACGGCGTGGTGCGGGTAGCTGTACTAAATGTCGAAGGCCGACGCGAGAAACTACCTGCGCGTGAAGTACTAGGAACGTGGGTGCCTACCGACGCGACTATGCAGTTGTTAGAGATGTCTGCGTGTTGTCGTAGTAGTGCCACTACTAGGTCACGGTCAGCGGGTTCCATTTCACCAATATCAAGGTCGTCTTCGTTACCTAGTGGCTTAGCGTCGCTCTTCTTCAATTTGCTCACCCACTCGGCCACGCGCGTTCGTTCCAGCCCCCCGTTCATCGTCGAAAAGAAGAAGAGGTGTCCGCCGCTTGCCCAGACCGAGGTGGTTCACCATATTAACACCGGAGACGCTGCTCCGATCATGCTGCGCAGACGTCGACACGCAGTGTCCGAGAATGCGATTATCGACAAAGAGGTCGACGAGATGCTCGAAAATGGAGTGATTGAGGAAGGCTCAGGTGTATGGGGATTCTCAGTCGTGCTGGTGCGAAAGAAGGACGGCAGCGTCAGGTTTTGTATCGACTATCGTGCGTTGAACGTGGTGACTGTGAAGGACGTGTACCCGTTGCCGCGAGTGGACGAGGCGTTGGAAGCGCTGTACGACTCACGAAGATTTACTAGCCTAGATTTACACGCTGGCTACTGGCAGCTAGCAGTGGCTCAGGAGGACAAGCCGAAGACAGCATTTACTACGAGACGTTGCCTGTTCCAGTTTTGCCGCATGCCTTTTGGATTGTGCAATTCGCCGAGCACCCTCCAGCGGCTAATGAACTGTATGCTTCGCGGCTTGACGAGGATCTGCTGCCTTGTGTACCTAGACGATGCGATCATTTTTACGAAGGGCTCAGTGGCACGACATGTAGTGGAGCTTGCGGTTGTACTCGAGCAGCAATCAGCAGCAGGACTGAGTTTGAAAGCATCGAAGTGCTCGTTTGCAGCTACAAAGATGAAATATCTAGGGCATGATCTGACTACAGAAGGAATACAGCTCACGGATCGACTCGTCAAAGCAGTAGTAGACTTTCCGCGGCCGACGGACGCTGCAGGCGTGCGACGCTTAGTAGCACTAGCTGGCTACTACCGACGCTTCCTGCCGTCGTTTGGAGCTCGCATTACACCACTGACCAAGCTGCTGAGGAAGGCAAGTGAGTGGGAGTGGGGCGCTGAGCAAGAAGAAGCGTTTGGATAGGCTAAGACGTGGCTGAGTCGAAAGCCGGTGTTCATCTACCCAGATTACAGACTGCCGTTCAAGCTGTCGACGGATGCATCGAGGACGGGGCTTGGTGCCGTGCTTTCGCAGGATCAGGGCAAGGGTGACCAGCCTGTAGCCTATGCCTCTAAAGTGAACTGTCCTACGGTGGCCAAGTACAGCATTTCGGAGCTCGAGTGTCTCGCAGTAGTGTGGGCGGTGCGCTTGTTCAGGCCGCACTTGTACGGGCGTAGGTTCACTATCGTGACTGATCACGTCGAACGGCGTAGTATGTGTGGAGGTCGACGGCGGCGAGAGCAGAATGATCTTGCCCGCCGCGTACTGGGCATTGGCCTCCAAAGAGGCCCACGACAGCATCTGGGCCGGCCACCTACGTGGACCGCCGACATGTGCACGACTACAACGCCTATACTGCTAGCCTCATATGCGAGAAGCTGTGTACGATTGGGTGTCTGCCTGCCAGGACTGCGGGTCAAGGAAAGCGAGGCCCAAGGTGGTTCTTCCGCCGCTACGAAGCGTGAAGACGGGGGACGTGTGTGACCGCTGGGCAATCGATGTTGCAGGGCCGCTTCCGGTGACCGTGCATGGAAACCGATACATCATTGCGACAGTGGAACACACAACGAGATACGCAGTGCTGCAGTGGTGAAGGAGCACATGGCCAAGGCTATCGCACAGTTCTTGATGAACAAGGTTGTGCTCGTGTACGGGCCGATAAGGGAGATTATGATGAACGGCGCGATGGAGTTCGGGAGCAAGGCGACGGCCGAGTTGCTAGAGCTCATGCAAGTAAAGCAGTCGACACCGGTACCAGATCGACCTAATTTGCTGGGATTAGTTGAACGCTTCCACCGCACATGGAAGGATATGATCAGCCTGTACGTCGACGACGAGCAGGCTGACTGGGACGACTTTCTACCTAGTGTGCTGTACGCCAGCAATTCGTCACAGCACGCGACGCACGGCTTCCAACCCAATGAACTGATGATGGGACGCAAGTTACGATCGCCGGCGGAATTACTACGACGAAGCAGATTAGTCTATCCACACAGCACGCTAGACGCGTATCATGAACTTCTGCTGCAAGACTTGAGGAAGGCGAGAGAGCTGGCCGCAACCACGCTGCAGAAGGAACAAGCGAGACAGGCCACGTACTACAACCGCAGAAATGTACGGCATCGAAGCGAGTTCCGGCCGGGGCAGTTAGTATGGATGTTTAGGCCAGCCAAAAAGCCTGACATCACCAAGTTCGGCCACAGGTGGCGAGGACCGTGTCAGATTGTGGAGGCAGCTGGATATGACAATTTCTTGATCAGGGTGCTCGAGTCCGGGCGGGAATCGATCGCCCATTGCTCGTTCTTGCTGCCTTACTATTACCCTACGAACCTGCTGGACCAAGTGGCGAGGGATATAGCTTTGACTTGCGCGAGGAGGCGATAGCAGCTGCAGACATCGACCCAGAGGACGAAGAACCCGCGTCCTCGGACTTGCCGATGGCAAGCACGGAAGAGAGTGGATCAGCACAGCCGCAAGAAGAAGCAGCGCGAGAAAGCGAACGAGAGTCCGTCAGTGGTGATCGTCCACAGCAGCTTCAAGTAGAGGGCGGGATGGCACCAACGATGAAGCGAACCCGCAAGAAACAAAGAGCGACAGCCACGCAGGATGACGCTCAGGCCACTGACGGTGGGCTACGAGTGCAAGGAGGCTGGTGGAAGAAGACCAAGGCAACCAGAGACGGAAGGAGCAGCGTCCAGCCTGACAGCATTGCCAGTAGAACCCGTGCCCGGATTCGACAAGCTCCGTATGCCGACATTGACGATGCCGACGAGCATGGCGCCAGGAGCCACAGTCCAGTGAGAGCGTACGCTAGAGATGAAGCACTTGGTCCCGATCCGAATGCAGGAGTTGAAGCCGCAGCGACTGACGCTCCTGCAGCAGATGATAGTGCAGCAGCGCGACCCGAGATCGCGGCAACACCACCAACGACGACAGCAGTGTACCAACCACCCAGTGCAGCAGCACAGCAGCCAGCGAGCGCAGTAGTGCAACCTGAAGGTGCTGTAGTACAACACGAGCAGCGAATGCACGTACCTGATGAAGGCGATGAGGAGCCAAGGATTTATGTCTTTGCGGGGCAGGGCCGACGCAGATTAGACACCTTGGTGTCGACGCACCCACGCCGCACACGCCTCGAGCCTCAAGAAAAATTGATCGAAGTTCGCAGGCGCCGGTATAGGACGCGAACTGGCAGAAATGTGCTGGAGTTTGAAGTGCAGCGTGCCAGCGACAACGTGCGCGATGGTAAAGCAGCCAAGATCTGGGTGAACCAGAAGGACTACGAGCGACTTTGGAAGGACGGACGTCTCTGTCTAGGATGACGGCGGCAACGAAGAGCAGACTCCTGTGGCAGGAGGCCAAGCTGTTCAAGGAACTGAACTTGATCGCAATGCCGTAGTAGTACCCAGTGGAGCAAGTGCGCCAGTACAACCACCTGCGGTGCCCGTGGATATTGCCAACGACGTCGTTGCAGATCGAATCGGGGACGATTCGAGTACCAGGGGAAGAGAGTAGAAGATGAAATCTCCTTGGCGTGTCCTCCTCGTTTGACAGTCATCCACCACCCAGTGATCCAGTACGGCAGCCAGCAGACCATGGACAGCAGTAGAAGGACCAAGACAAGAGTACAGCGGCAAGGACAACAGGCGCGCAGGACAGATTAGGACGCGACGGACAGCGGCAAGGACGGCAGCAGGGCATAGGACGTGCACGGGCCGGTGGATAGCGGGCCGACCCACCAGAAGATCGTTCCACCAGGCCGCCCGAAGATCGCACGCACGAAAGGACGTCAAGGAGAGACGACCCGAATACACAAGGACAAGCAGAAGCAGATGGGAAGGAGAGGCGACACCACAGTCGCAATGGACGGATGGAAGACACCGCCAACAGTCGCCCTGAGTTAACCCAGCGGCGGTGAGCATGCATGTTTAGGATAGCGGCTCAGTTCGTGATTTGCCGCGAGGTACAAGGACGAGCTACCGGAAGAGCCCAGCTAACGCGCCGCAAAGTGATACTAAGCTAACGTAATACAGCCGATTTAGACAACAAGCAGCCGATAGCAGCAGCAAGAGTAGGAAGCAGCACCTAGAGGAAGAGTGCAAGGCGAAGCGAGAACGGCGACCAACGTGTGAGTACGGGTATCTGCAGCCTACCCCTCGGGTCACTTGGCAGTCTAAGAGAGGTATCTGAAGCCCCGCGGGTAGACTAGCCCCGCCCGACGGAGTGGCCTGAGCAACCAAGAGCAGATCGCTGCGTCACGTTCGCACCTGAGCGGCCGAGCGGAGAGTGAAAGTCGACTGCTGTGTGCATATTTCGTGTTCAGGTTAGACTGTATTGCAGTAGCCGGCGGACATTGCCACCGGGCACCTGTCCTGTAACTCAGGACAGACTTGGCACGGTACGGGGTGTTCAAGCATAGCCGAGCACGACACTTACTGCACCGTATTGGCCTCGGAGATCAGCGGGGCCCGCTGTCGACGCACGCTATTACCAAAGGCTGTTGGAGAGTCCGTGACACGCCGCCGACTGTTACCGGGTGATGGGCGACGCTCATGATACTGAAGTGCTGCCGCCTTAGTCAAGCTTACAAGAGCGGGGAAGCTGGCAGAAGAAAAAGGTTGTTAGTCGTGCGGTCCAGCGAGCAACCGCGTGTGATTGGTGGCTAGCTGTTAAAACTGTCTGTCTCGCAGTCTGCACTCCGCGCTGAGCGCGCTACCAGGCCTCGGGGCCTTTTCATTCTTCAATTTGGCGCACAAGTGAATTCAAGATTTCCCCTCATGCCGAGATCCATTTTCGGCAACAACGAGAACGCAGTGGAACTTTTGGCGGAAGCAGACGCTGAGCTACGTGAGTAGGCAGAAGAAGAGACTGCTAATGTGTTCGTGTCGGTGAAGGAACTCCGCGATTTTGTCAAAGGGACTGGATGCCATTCAAGTCGTGTTTGTGACGGTGATCAGGTGTGTTTTGACCGTGGACCGCCTCCCAAACAATCGCCGCACGTGCGTTACGCTTGTGGATGGCTTCATGCAGCAGCATTGGAAGCTTTACAGCCAGAAGCTGGCGAAAATGGACACCTTTCGTCGGGATACCCGAGTGCTGAAGATTACTGTCTGGGACCCCAAGATTCGGTCAGCGGCCAAGCCTCGCTTTCAAGTTGGTTCTAGCGATGAACTGAAAAAGGTGCACTGATTGAAATTCTACCACGACAAGCTACAAGGGAACCTGCAGGCTATGGGACCGGGCAACCCAGTACTCATTCGAGAGCATTGTGACTTCGAGATCGTTAAGCATGCCAGAAACGCCTCAGCTGATCCGCCACGCCACCACAACACTGACAACGAGGAAGAGGAAAAGGAAGAGCTGATGCTGCGGCCAGGCCTGAAGTCGATCGAGTAATTTCTGTTTCAGGAGGGTCAGGCCAGGGGCCTTACAGTCAATCTCGCCTCGGACTTGTCGGATCACCAGGTTAGAGTCGCCACATATCACTAGACGTCCTCGATCCATATCGTCCAATTGGTCGAAACACAGTAGGAGACCATGATACTCGGCCTCATTCACAGTCAACCCTTTGCTATACGCCGATCGAGCCTTCACCACCGTCCACTCCGGCAACTTCCATAAGATGACGCAGTATGTACCTCCACCCCGCTTGATTCGGGCTGATCAGTCGAAACTCACAACCAATAACTCCTCTTTGGCCCGGACTGTCAGGATCGGGGTCTGGATCTGGCGACAAGGCTCCTTTCTAGGCGCGATCGCGATCAGGGCTTCGTCCACATCCGACCTGGGGGTGATGCTGGCCGCAATTGCTCCTAATATCTCGTCTTCTCCTCTGGTACACTTCACGATCTCCAACGTCCAAGGTGACATAAGGGCTGCCCACTGACCCAATCTCCCCTGGAGACCGGTCGAGTTCAAGAGCCACACCAAGGTGGAGTGCCTAAACAGGATCCGAATCGGCCGTCCCACTAGCACATTGTAGTTTAAATCTAGGATCCGCAACAGGACCAGCACTTCTTTCTCTACCACATTGTAATTAAGCTCGTTCGACTTCAGCGTCCGGCTGGCAAACGAGACAGGGTGGTAGATTTGGTCATGATCCTGTACCAGAGAAGCTGAAATGGCCCAGTCGTTCGCATATACGATAACCACGGGTTATTGATCCGTATCGAAGTGACGCAGGATCGGTGTCGTACGGACCTTTTCTTTCAGTTTCTCAAACGCCCTAAGCGCCCGGTTCTCGTCGGCCTTATCCAGATCTGCCATCGCCCGATCGGGTTCCCTCTCATCCGACCCCTCTCGATCTGGCATCGTACGATCCAAGACCTGGCGCAAATCCTGGCGTTTTTCAGCTCGGCAAAGTCAACCTCTCGCAACTCATACAAGATCGCGGCATATATCGCATAGACCTCTATTAAGCGGCTATAGTAGTTCAGGCTACCCAAAAATGACTGCATCGATCGGAGTGACCCCAGGAAGGGTGGATCGGTCAGTACCTTCAGATCCTTCGGGTGGGCTTCAAGCCCGTCACTTGACACTTGATGTCCAAAATCGTCGACCTTACGCAAACCCCAGAAACGCTTCACGACGCTGATCGACAGGTCCCACTTGTCACATGCGTCCAATAGCTTCTCTACCCGGTCACAGAGTTGATCCCAGGACTCGGCGGTCACCAAGATGGCGTCGATGTAGGATCTAGCCCCCAGCACCGATGGGTGGCCCTGACCTTCAGGTTCCCCCACCTCGAACAGATCGGTGATCCCATCACTGTCAGCCGATCGCGAGATCGTCATGAATCCGTACAGTGCGTTGTCGATCAGCCGCTGATAGATTTGCGGTGCGTTGTTGAGACCAAACAGCATCCGATTCCACTCGAACAAGCCGAAAGGAGTGATAAAAGCCGAGATCGCTCGGGATCGATCCATCATAGTCACGACCCAGAACCCACTGGCCATATCTAGGGAGCAGTACCAGAGGATCTTATCCAGGTCTCTAGCAATTGTTTATCAAAGGCATGGGGTATATCATCAACCGAGTAAGACCGTTCACCAAGTGGTAATCGATACACAATCGAATATCCACACCATTCTTCTTGATGATGACCACGATCGGCGATGCCCATTGCGAGGTCGAGTGCCAAATAAACTTGGCTGATAACAGCCCTTTTATCAGGTCCGACACCTTCTCCCGGAATTGTGGCGCAATTTTACGCACTCGTTGTGCGATCAATCTGGCTTCTCCCAAGTCAATGTCACAGACGACACCTCGCGCAGGCGGCAGAGTATTACCCTTACCGATCAAGAGGTGTCACTTTCGCCAGATCATCCGCCGCAGTCGATCGACCTCCTCCTCGGTGTTCTGAGCTAGATCGCCAACCTGAATATCCTCGATCGTCACCTCCTCCTTGTGACGGCAATTTCCGGAAGCACCGCCAGCTCGCCTTGCACGCCCTCTGCAAACAACTCGCCCCATTCATGGAAGTAGGCTGTGTCATCTTCAGCCGAATCTTCCGCATCACGTTGCACCAGTCTGGACTGTTCCGATAGGTCGATCCGATCTCCCACGTCCGACCGCCCGTCTTGGCAGTTCGTTAGGTTCGGCTTCACGGGGGTACTTTCGTCCCGATCTGTGTCTGATCCGTATCGAGGTTCACCGGCAGGCTGGCTGGACTCCGTCTCCCGTTCTGGATTGATCCCTATCTGCATGATCGCCGACGATCGCGCGTCTAGTTAGTATGGGTCGTCCAGTTCGTGGGAAGTTAGATCCGATCCGTCTTCCTCGGCAGATTGACGGTTGACCTCTGGTTCCTTTCGACGATCGGTCTTCTTCGTAGTATCGCGCGCGGCGTAGGATATACGGGACGATCGACCATAGGACCGCAATCGGGAAATTTCGGTTCCGGTTTGTCCGCGTCCGTCGTTGCTTCGAATGCCAGGTTTTACCACTCCGAATAGCGGCGAGATCCCACCGAGATGAACCCAGGTAATCGTGGTCTCCGGTCCCCGGCCAGCCACATCTCGATCCGATCATCGCCTTGGAGTATGAGCTGGTCGGGGCCGATGTTCGTAACCTGCAAATACTGTCTATTTCCCCTCTTTTGCCTCAATAGTACCACCGGGCTTCCCTCGAACGATAAACAGTATTGGAAGTTTTTTACCTATAAAAGCAAATAAAAATACGTTATTAACCTTTATTTAACAAAATACCCTGAAACTTACCATCGGCACGAGCAATTATCACTGCTGTAAGACGCGTAGAATGCTTGTCCAGTCCAAGCACCTTTGCCGAATCGCGTCGTCCCTTTCCAGCCCACATTTTTTTGGGCGGCATGTCGATGTCGATTCCAGTTTCGTCGACGTTGTATATCTCAGAGAGATCATACTTGCTGAATCGTCCCCAAAAGTTTAGTGCAAACTCGAGGTGCGTCGCTGCTAGCGCCTCTGTATTTTTTTTCGTCGCCTGGGGCTTCTGTGGAGTGTAACCATACCTGTAGTAAAACATATATCACCGAATAAACTTACGTTCACAGTAAAATCATTTTTGTTTTGCAATATACCTTCCACAAAATCGTTGACAAGCTCGTTCTAACGCGATAAAACCACTCTGGGGTGACTTGTCATGTAGTCAATCAATCAGTTGGAATGGTTGCGTTTGATATACATAATCATGTGCTTGGTAGATATAATCTATGAGTACAAATAATGCGGGGAAAAAAACGGTTTAATACAGGTTTACGCCAATTTTAAAAAGAAATATGTGAAATACCTGCTCGTCGCGTCGCCGGTCCTTCATGAAGTTGAGCAAACCATGGGCAAAAGGGAAAAGTTCACGCCTACCCTGCCCCTTAAGCGTCGGACTGCGCTCCGATCCTGAAAAATCGCGGATTTTGTCTTCTTGACCAATCCAATCACAAATGGTGCGCCTTGGAATCCCGAGCTGGTTCGCTGCTTTGCGCCGCTGCTGATTGCCACTATGTCTAAAACTTCACGTTTTTTTGAGATCTTATACGACCTCTTCTTCTTCGGCATCTTGCAAGTTTAAAAGTGTTGTTTAATGTGGCGCTTGTGATATGATATGATAAGTGGCCTTCTATTTGATGTTTAGGTGTTTTTTTTCCTATAGAAGCCTTTTGATAATATAAAAGACGCGACTTGATGTCGTTCGTCTGTCGTGGTTTTGGTTTGGTTGCTGGTTGATCTTGTATCGTGAAGTTGGTCAGGTAAGCCTTCATTGGTGCTGGTGCTCTGTCTTGGGGTTTTTGTAGTTGATACGTGTCGGTCGTTTGCGATTTCGCGAGGATTCGGACTGCTTCCATATCTGCCTTAGCTGGCGTACTCCATTGTACAGCGAAGAATCTTTGTAGTGTTTTGCCCAGGTGTTCCTGCGCTGGGTTGCTGTCCTGTGTTGTGCATTGAGCTGCGTTGATGTGCTTTTGGATGGTTTTATCCACACTATCGATGTGGAGGTACGTTTTCGTTGCGTCCCCGAGCTGGCGAAAGGCTTGGATACTGTTGTCCAAGATGTTCATTGCGTTGGCGAGTCTTGTTCCGTGGGTTGCGAACCTGATACTTGCTGCATACTGTTTAATGTGGCGCTTGTATTCGCCCGACAAATTAACCAGCCACTTAACAACACTATTTTATGGATTCTGATTGGATAAAATTGTGATATTTGATTTGATACTCAATGGATGTGCCACTCCTTAGTGGCGGGTTTTGCCGTCGGGGGGATTTGTCTGTAGTTCCAGTACGGCAGCGTCGAGAATTTTTGGTTTCACACTGACACCAATCTGCTTGCTCGTGGTTCTGGTACTCACGGAAGGAATATAATCCTTCGAGTTTCTGTGATGGTGGCATGGATTCATTTTCAATCAGCTTGTCCAAACTTGCAGCCGCCATGGCTGGTGTAAACTCTGCACAACTATAGTTATACAGATCCCGACTAGCATCATGGCGCCAGGATTCGACAAATGTGTTTTGAATCCTGTTTACGGCAAGTGCACAAGCAACAGGAACGGCTCCCTGGACTGCCGCGATGGCAGGAGAGAGCGCTGCGGACCGGCGTCCGCAGACTAGAGTACATACCTCACTTTACAACGTACTTGATCAACAATACGCGTTGGTTTTCGTCGGGGGTTCCAGTTCCCAAACTTGTGTCTAACACGCCACAGTTTCAGGTTGCAGTGAGTTGTGCATATATTGATGTAGGCAAACTCGACAACGTGCGTCTGAGTCTATTGAAGCAAAATGGGAAAGTTGGTTTTCTCTAGATCCAGCGCATACAATGCGTTTGTGGGCTATTCCAGCTCTCCTGGCAGTTCACGTATTGGGTTGTGCTTGATCGTGAGTTCACCAGTCACCAAATCCGGTGACCGACTTGCCGGCTCTGGCATGAAGTCCAATTGATTTCGACTTGAACAGGAAACACGAGCTGTGAACGAGGGCCGTGTCGATGCTCGACACCCTACGACAACAGTCGAGCGAGCTCGTAAAGTAGCGACTAGGTGGAATCCGAGAATCAAAGCACCCCACAACAGAAACACCATTTCTACAAGCAGGCGCTTGAATTCGACAGTCTTCTTACCTTTTACAGACGGTGGTGTTTTGTTGACCCAACATTGTTTCGGGTACCGGCAGTAAATGATGTAGCAGGAAGTGGAGCGATAGCGACATTAGCAATTGCTACGAGTATGCTGATAGTGACAAGTGCTAAATAGGTACTTCGAAGTAGCATGGTGCGGGATGTTCTCCAGGGCAAATGCTGCTAGGAAAACATTATCGTAAAAGAGCTTCAAGTGTTTGTACGTGTAGTTCGGGATGTCGAAATCTGCAACGTAGGAGACAGCAATCAGAGTAAGCACAACAATGCTCGTTACGATGCAAATTGCAGACATGGAAGCAACGCGTTCCAGCGCAGCTTTTTGTCTGACCAGGTGCTTTACACCAGCAATTGGTCACCAGCAAGGCTACAAAAAAAGTATCGAGTTGTTCACGGGGCAGGAGACGGATTGACCGGTAACCTGGTATCTAACTCAACTACCTTCCCGTAGCAAAAATATGGGTGGGAAGTGTGCGTTCCTGACACCAAATAGGCCGTGCGATGAGAACGGTCCAGATTTGGTTAGCTGAGCGAATCAGTGACATTAAGGGAGAATGTAGCGCGGGGTTCGGATACCATCGATCGTGACGAAGTTGGCTTTTGAGTCCGATGGAAAGCAAGTCGACACTCACGAGCAGACTGATAAACACGCGTAGCTCGTCTAAATTTGACCTCGTCGACATCTTAATGTTGGATACGCAAATGTTGCCGTGTTCCCGATATCGAGACTACTGAGTCATTTTTGACAAAATTCATAGCCCCTCCGATCAATTAGTGGCGAGCGCTACTTTTGATGGACGTAAACACGGAACGTTTCGCAAGAACGCAGCTATGTAGGCCAGCAATACGCTACAGACTCGTACCTGCCCACTAACTTTACTTCCAAGCCGTCAATCATCCAGGTGAAATTCATGTGGTAGTCCTTATCTAATCAAGCCTTGCACTGAACATTGTGCTGACAAGACTATGTGACAACATTCGCATAATAGAGTAGCTGAAGTCGAGATGGCGCTCGATCCATTCCATTCCACAGAAGTGGAGTTGTACACACCCATGTAAGATCATCAAATTACTAATACATTGAAGAGTTGTCGGCTTACGGAGTGCTGGGCAGTGCGTGCGCGTAAGTGTAGCCAACGCTGGACCATGAACTTAGTTAAAACTATCCTCGTCGGGTGAAACCACTCGGTCGATTTGAAAGTCATACTCAAGTTGATGCACGACAGCCATTCACGAAGGAAGAACGATCTCAATTGTCATGAGCGTCATGCAAAACACTTCGAAGTTTTGTTACCTCATTTTTGTCGTTTATTGCTTGCAAAGGGCTGCATAATCCTGTTCCGACCTGTGTCCTGTGAAAGCGTTCGATACATGTACCAGACATAAACTCATCGAGAGACGAACTAGGGAGGTTCAATTGAGACAAGGAAGTGTCGATGATTGGAGCGTTCGCAGCGCGGCGATGAAACGGTAGCGAAGAAGGTGCCGAGTACGACGAGTGCTGCCATGGATCGGAGAATCCGTTGAGGATGTATCCAAGCTGCTTAACATCTTCCTATCACTACTCGCAATTTCTCCCTTGGTAACAGTTGGTTGATGTGCTTCCACTTGTCGTACACATTCGTTCTGCTACGGATCACAGGCGGGAGTTATCCATCGACAACCTTCAGCTTAAAGATTGTTGCTTCGGCACATTGATTTAGAACATCGACGATGGGAGAAGTGCATCGACACGCTTTGGAGCCGATGAAGCTCATGCATATTACTTGTAACCGTGGATTGAACGTCTACTGGGTACTTCGTATCTTGTGAAAATCGCCCGGTACTACACGTAGACATCTAACTCTGATGGATGAAACGAGCTGCTACTGCATCTCCTCCAAGAGCTCCCCTTCTGCTCGATAAATTCGAGGACTCCGGGTGGTATCTCACACGTGGATCGTTTTGCATATCCATTCTGGGAATTCAAGCACACCACTTACACTTCAGGAGTTGAACAGGTCTCCTTGCTTGACGTGAGCGTGTTCGAACTCGATCCGCTCACGAAATTCCCATTCGCACGAATGCACTTCATCGGGAACTGATTTCACCAATTTGCAGATAAAGTTGAGCAAATCGCCCTCGCGGCCTTCGCTACGGCATATTGCACTTTTGGCACCAACCACGAAGCTCCAGTAGTAGCCCAGTTGTTCAGGTTCAAGGTGTTGTATGAAATGCTCTCCTTTCACTCGAGCCACCTTTCTGCGTTGTCAACGCGTGCGATCGAAGTTGTTGTCGCTAGTGCGCCTTCCTCCATTATACCTGCTTCGATGCTCGGAAGTAAGGTTGTCTTCTTGTCGACTGTGAGCAGTCCAGCTTTGGGCAAATTACTACAAACTGGCATCATCGACGACAAAGATTGATAGTGTTTCACTTGCTCTTCATAGTAGACTCAGAAATTCGTCTTCACATCTAAGAAACCGTCCTCTGTACCAAACGTATATGGCTGCACAGTTTGTTGATACGTTTTGGCAACTACCTTTTCTTACGGTATCCAATCGAACACTTACACCAAGACAGCAGGGAAAAGTTTCAAATCGAAAGCTGCACGTTCCGGTCGTTATAAATCTTACATCAGTTTTTGAGAAATTACCCTCAGTCGTGCTAGACCTATGCATCTTCATCATCTATGACTGTGACTTCGTGCAATTTTACAAGATATAGATACCGCTAATGGGTTAGTGACGCGGTTTGGGTATAGTTTTCTAGGATCTGAAGATGGTGCTGGTAAGAGCAAACAGCATTGATGTTATGTATAGACTATAAAAAATAAAGACGGATGATCACATGAGAAGTTGTGTTGCCTGCCTGGTTTAGACTTCCATGAGTTCGTGACCTGTCTCCAAATACGACACTATAACACTATTCTCGATCGATCAGGTGATTCACACTTACAACCCCCCACAATTTAGATATTGATTCATTCCTACAACTGCAGACGCCATGAGAACTATACCTCAACTTGCATTGGCTCAATCTGCTGAAAGGTCCGACTCGCGCGGTTTACCTCGACGACTTCTGCTGTCATTTCGCCAGTTCGCGTCGAGTATTCTTAATCAAGACTATGACTTTGTTGCGCTGGAGCTAGCTCGTCCGGCGTTTACCTTTGTGTGGGTCGTGGTCATGGTAGCTCATCTGATTTGCGCCATCTTTCTTGTCATCTCGGGTTTGGCGTATTCGTTTTTGACAAATCCCATCATGTCGTATTTTGCTCACCTGTGGTCGCCTACAGGAAATGATCACTATGGATTTTTCGCGACGGTTTTTGGACTTCTGGGAGCTTTTAATGGGCTTCGAGTTCTGCAATGTGTCTATCGATCGATTCGAGAACGGCGGCTCATTTTCAGACGGCCCATTAGGAGGCGGCTGTCCAAACCTCTTGGATCTAGTTTCCTCTCTGGCAAAGTGAAAAAAGTGTTCCCAGGAGTAAGCACAGCCCAGAAAAATGATCACGGTTGTCACTGGCATCTCGTCAAATCTGTAAAACTAGGATGGCATCTCCTCTTTTCTCCAAGCGGCCTTTTTGGAGCTGAAGGTCGTCACTTCCTTACGATTTTCCTGATACGAGAGATCGTGGAAGTGTCCACACAGACGTATCAAGCATATCGATTTAGTCTCTTCTTACCGCGAGTGGGCTCAACGACGTCGCAGTGGCCTTGCTGGTCATCAATTGCTGGTCAACGCTGGTTGTGCATCATTTTCTACGTAAATCCCCAGCGCTGGAACGGGTACTGGCACTCTTTGTGGACGTGTTCATTTGCATTGCGATGATTATAGGAGTTCCAGTCGTGCTGTTTGCACGATATGTAGCAGCTTTCGATGTGGCGCACCAAAGATTCAACTCCTCCGTCTCGTTGTATGACCCGACGTTCGTGGCAGTGTTGATACTAGATGCCAAGCTGATACTTGCGACGGGCTTCATGGATTTCATTACGAAACTAATTCCCCACGGTGCAATCTACATGTCCCTCGTCAGTATAAGCGGACTCGTTGTTCGAAAGTACAGCATTCCAGAAACTTCCCAGAAATTGACATCGGTATCGGTCCCGAGCGTCGCCAAACTACCCAAGGATACCAGAAATCCACCTTTAGGGAGAAAGCTATTGAAAAGTTCATCGAACAAAGGTCAAAACCACGTTAGATCGGCGGCCAATGCCATGAAAATGTTTTTTTGGCTGTGGGGAGTGGTCGTTCTTACCCTCCATCTCCATGCCAAGTTTCTATCGCAATCGACTGCTGTAAATGGATGTCGAGCATCCACACGTCCATGGCTCATGAATCGAATGGCTTGCTCAACTTTGGTTGTCGATTGCCATAAGCAGGGCTCATCATCTGTGGATGAAACCATTTTCGAGCAGATTGATGCTTCAGTTCTGAGTACGCTTTCACTCATCCAGTGCTCTGCGTTGTCCATGCCACCAGCACTGCTACGGTTCAAAAACCTTGTTCTGCTGCATGTGTACAACTCCACGGTGATCTCATGGGGTAGCGAGGAAAGTGGGACCTCGAATCCATACCTACTGCTGATAGGCGTCGTTCGGTCCCTTGTGTCTTCAGAAGCTGCCGAGGGCCTTCTTAAACCAGCATCCCTCTATGCTGCTCAGTTCTGTGACACAAATCTCACTGAAGTCCCTGACACGATGAACCTGCATCAGAACATGGCGATTGTCGGGTTTGACTACAATAAGCTGACAGCCGTCCCAGCGTCGCTCTTGTCCTTGCAATCGTACATGATTTCTTTAAGAGCCAACCACCTTCAAACTTTACCGGATTTGTCGAATATGTTGCAAGGTCAGACACTTCACAGTCTCGAATTGAACGATAACCCGCTGCACGAGTTGCCAGACACCTTAGATCCGTCGTATTTTTTTGAGAGATTATATCTCCAAGGAACAAACATTACGGCACTCCCTCCGTGGACACAGAATCAAGTCCTGAAAGAAATCTACATGCATGGTACGCCGTATTGCGCGAATACCTCGCCTGAACTTCTGCAGGACAAAGTGATTTGCAATGATCTGCCAACTGAGAATCCGAACCTGGAGCTGCCATTCAACTGGTTCGACTCGATGTATGTCTACAGTGAGGGGAAGTAGTAAATCCTGATCTGTAAAATGGACATCACCATAACCGAACCATATAGCTTGCTGCATGCAGTTTGCTTCTGTGTTGCAAAACCGGATTCTCTTACTACAAAGATTTTGTCGCTTTTTGGTAGCGACAATATGTCACCGCCAACAGTTTTCTGACTCCACCCTTTGTCTGATCCATTTCTCGATCTGAAACACATCGCCTTGCAACTGTACACATAACGCACCGACGTTTTAACTTTGAAAGCCAATTCATACATGTACACGTCGACAAATGGGTGAGATCTGAGCAGCTTTGCATACGTGAGCCATTGCAGTATGGCCGGGTTCTCGTCGGGCTTAAATCTCGCCTCGCGAACACGGAATAGTTGAAAGCACGTTGAACTGACAGCATGCAGCCATCTTGTACTACTTCGAAGTACAAACATTTTTTTTATTGCTGGATCAATTCGCTTAATTCCCAACAACGGAGTCAATAGACTTGCTCCACCCGGATTCGAACGATGAAAACTCCTTGTTGTATCATGTCTGCCGTGCCTACAACTCCAGCCGGATGCTCAATCAGCCAAAGAAAGACTCGACATCATCAAAACCGTCCAATTCCAGGTTGCAAACTTGATTCAGATCCGCGATGGACTTGCAACAACCTGTCATATGTATAGCAACGCAGGACAAATTATACAAGCAAGTAGGGTGAACGGTAGCACGATCTCGTCGTGTTTCTCAGTAGAGCCCAATCTTCACGGTTGCCCTTACTGATCAGAGGCTGGAAGAGAGATAAACAGTAGCAAATATTCCACGACATTTTAGTCGCGGAACAACATCCCGAGCTTTCACTTCCATCTGCATTCATCAAAGACCCCCAAGCTCAAGACCGACAGGTAAGTGGTCACTGCCAACGACACTGCTGCGGATGTACGAGGACCGCTGCAACAAGACCCAACGTAAGTAACCACCCCCATCTTCCAACTCGTCCAACCAACGTACCACATTGGGCATGAGCGCCTCCGACACCACAAAGTAGTCCAGCCGCCACCCCTTGTTCTTCGCGCGCATGTTGTTCCGGTAGCCAAAGTACGAGTACTCGACCTTGTCCGGGTGCAATCGACGGAACGTGTCGACAAACCCGCTGTCCAGAATTTGGCCGAAGCTCTCTCGCTCTTGGTCCGTGAAGCCCGCGCTCTTGCGGTTGCCCTTGGGGTTGTGGATGTCCATCTCTTGATGAGCGACATTCAGGTCTCCGCACCAGATCACGGGCTTGGTCTTCTCCATCTCCTTCATCTCGCGCAGCATGGCCTTGTCCCACTGGTTGGTACGGAAGTCCAGTCGTTCCAGCTTGCCCCCAGCGTTGGGCACGTACGTGTGGACGAGCCAGAACTTGGGGAACTCGAGCGCCAGAAAGCGTCCTTCTTGGTCTTTGCCGCCATTGTCCACCTTGGTCGCCCCTTTGGACTCGTGCTCGCCCAGCACAATCTCGTTTTTGACACTCAGTGGCTTGGTCTTGCTGAAAATGGCCGTACTAGCGTACCCTTTCTTGACGGCGCAGGACCAAAACTGGTGCGCGTACTGCGGCAGGAAATCCTCAAGTTTCTGCAGCTCGTCGCGGCAGATTTTCGTCTCGCTGAGACATAAAATGTCGGGGTCCTCCTGGGCCACATAGGCGCGGAGATGGACACTTTCGTCCCGCTTGAGCACAGCGCGGAGCCCGTTTACGTTCCACGCGACCATTCTTATTTCAGCGGCCTCCGACCGTTTCGAAACGTCCGCAAACGATGGGAACGCGTCGATTCGTGCTTGAAGTTGCGCAGAAATGGGCCCCGCCGAAATGGGCCGCACATTTGGGGCCTTTTCACCTTTTGGGGCGGCGAAAAGGGCCCCCCACGCGCTTTTGGCGTCCGACGCTTTCGCCTTGGGATTGGACGCACTGGAGGACGACTCGGAGACCTCGGAGGACACTTTGACGACGGTCTTGCGCCTCTTGGCGGGGGATGACGCGGTCACGGCCTTAGACGCGGCCACCTGAAGCCGCTTACTCTGACGAACCATTTTTTGGATTAACTGCACCGTTTAGAAATCCGTTTCTAAAAACAAAAACGCTTATTGGAGAACACTTGACTTGGCATTTGTATGCTGCCGAACATAAATATGGGCTTGTCAATTATAATTGACAAAAGTTGGCAGACTCCCTGCGGCCGGGGACTTTGGCACCAACCCGTCCGCGGTGCAGATATGGAAAGAGAATGAGCTCCAGGCCCGCATACACTACCTTGGATTGGGTATTATTTTTTTTTACTATACATGTGCATGTCAGTGTTCTTATCAAAAGGGTCTATAGTTTCTACACCGGCCAGTACCTGCCTGGGTGTATCCAAAATGCGGTCATTACATCGTTAGCGGTATCTATAAATTGTCTTGTCTAATTGCACGAAGTCGTACTCATAGATAGGCTAATTTCGCAATAGATGAAGTAAAGTTCAAGACGGCTCATAGCTTGTCTGGGAACATTAATTCCGTTGGGAGCATTTGCCTCTGGTCAAGGCAAACGTATCGCATGCCTATCAAGCAAAGTCTGCACAATTGCACAGCCGTATATTTTTTCTTTAGAGGTCGATCACTTAGATGCGAGGACGAATTTCGGAGTCCACTATGGAAAGCAAGTGAATCACAATCAGTCCGTGTCGTCGATGATGCCGTTTGTAGTCATTTGCCCAAAGCTGGACCGCTCACAGTCGACAAGAAGACAGCCTTACTTCCGAATACCGAAGCAGGCATAACGAAGGAAGGACAACAATTTCGATCGCACGCGTGGACAACTCAGAAAGGTGGTTCGAGTGGAAGGAGAGCATTTCATACAACACCTTGAACCTTGACCAACTGAGCTACTACTGGAGCTTCGTATTTGGTGCCAAAAGTGCAATATGCCGTAGCGAAGGCCGCGAGGGCGCCTTGTTCCATTTTTCCGCAAATTGTACGACAAGAAGATTGGTGAAATCAGCTCCCGGCAGGAACTGATTTCACCTGCTGGAATTGTTTCCGGTGGAATGATGAAGTGCATTCGTGCGAATGGGAATTTCGTGAGCGGATCGAGTTCGAACACGCTCACGTCAAGCAAGGGGCCTGTTCGACTAATTCAGTGCTTGAATTCCCAGAATGGGTACGCTTCAAATATGTAATCCAGGAATACCTGCAAAACGATCCACGCGTGAGGTATCACCCGAGGTCTCGAACACTTGGAGGAGTTACAGTAGCAGCTTGATTTCTCAATTGAACCTACCAAATGTCTGTCGATATGTTTAGGTCTGATAGTAATTCAAAATCATATACTGTTTTGAACACCAAGAAACGCCTGAAGTATAACAAAATGAATTATTGATGCGATACACGACTTTGAGTATTATACTGGGGGCGTGGACAGCCCACCTGAGATTAATATCTGAGCTAACATTCGTAAAATATATGTTTAAGTTGCTGCGAGTGCTTTGCCAGTTTGAAGTTGGTGCAGCACAATTGCGATATGGCAAGCGGAGATGGTGTGGCCTTTCAATAATGCAGTGCCATTTGGGTTTTCATGCGCCTGTCAAAGCGCCGTGCAGTTCCATCTTCTGATGCATCTTCAGAACAGAATTTTCAGAACAGAATAACAACTTTGCGCACGCACCGCGTCTTTTTCGAGTACTAAGAGATTGCTAGAAGTAGAAGTGTTTCCTATATTCCATGAACTTCTTGAATTTGTCGTAATTCGCGTGGTTCTTGATCTCCTCTTTGGTCGGGTAGTGTGTCATCATCCGATGGTAAGCATAAGAGTAATATTTGTCCAGGAGGGCATCCATCTCTGCGTCAGTGCTTGGAGTGTAGGCCTTGAATTCATATTTGTAGACCTTGTTGTCATACTTTGTCGCGTAGCGCTCGTAGACCTTAAACGCTGCGCTTTCGTCACGCTGGGTCGCAGACACCCTATTCAGTCCTAATTGGTTCCAGATTGTCGTCGGGTTCACCTCATCAAATGCCCAATTGCCCATCTTGACTCCTTCAGCCTTGTACAAATATTTCTGGTAGTATTTATACTTTGGGCTGGCCTTCATCGCATCTTCTGTCAGTTCGTCCAGCTTCAGTGCCTTCTTGACAAAGTCGTCGGATTTCCCCAGCTGCGCCCAGTACATCGTCTTCACCGACATTTGATCCACGTCAGTATTTTCCTCTCTCCTTCATCGGACGCCTCGGTGACTCGCAGTTGTGTGTTGTCATCTCCAACATCATATTTGGTGGTAGACTTGTAGTGAGTGGAAACTTCCAGCGACGCGTCGAGTGCGTTGGTGGTGGCGACGACGGCGATGAACACTGCCACCACCAGTATATGGTGGAAGCGCATGGTGGATATCGAGAAGGTGAAATAATCGAAGGTGGTCGCCAAGTTTGCGCTATGGTAAAGCTCGGAAATCTATTAGGCTCAGGATGGAATTCTCCAAACGTCAATATTTGCTTTTGCACAAGTCAATTGTTAACCTTCCGACACTAGTAGCGATCGTAGGCATACATAACCTTGAATTGGTCAAATGGTAATTGCATTCCTGGGTCCGTAGCTGGTCGGTGAAAGCGGATGACGTTTTGCTGCAGTGATTCCGGTGAACTGTTGGCGCAATACGGTGTGTTGTACATGTAAACTACCCCCAGAACCTGCGTAAGTGTCCACGGGGGTAAAAATGTTGGTACCTTGTAGATCCAATCGAATAAAATAGTTAAAAGGTGACGCCAAGGAGTCCGGTAGATCTCGCAAGGGGTTATCATTCAACTCAAGCCCATAAAACATTTGGCCAGGAGGTATGGCAGATAATTGTGGCACGGTCTCGAGTTGGTTCCCTTTCAGTGAAATTGCGAACGCTTGTAGCGATATCAACGACGTAGGGATAGATTTTAATTCACTGTAGTCAAACGCCACGACCATCGGATGAGTACCCCAAGACAGAGCTACAGGGATCGTTTCGAGGTTTGTATCGCAGAATCGAACAGTTGACAGCGATATTGGCAGCACCAGACCCTGCGCAGCTATCGAAGATACATGTGACTGAGCCACAATGAGTGTTGAAAATCTGGGGTTTGAAGTAATACTCTCTGTGTTGCCCCACGAAATGACAGAAGAATTGAAGACTTGCAAAATCATTAGATTGCTAAATCGTGGAAATAGTAGTGGCATGACGAGTTCTGGGCAGTGCGCAAGTGTTAGCCCTGCCAATACCGACGTATCGATCCGCTGGAAGATGCTGTCATCGGCTGAATTCGTACCATACTTATTGCAGTTCACAACCAGACTTGAGCAGGATACTCGACTCATTAGCTATGGTCGCGTAGATGCACGGCATCCACGAACAATATTTGACTGGGAAATAACCTTTTGCATGGAGGTGGACAATGAGAATTCCGACTCCCCACACACAGAAAATCCCCTTGACTACTCTGTGCATCCACAACAGCATTTCCCGCTCTTACCCTTCATTTTTCGTAGTGGATTCAGTGGGATGAGCCGTGGTGCTGCTAGCTTTTATTGATTTAGTGACTGCATTCTGCGCTCGATTTACTAAACCGCTTATGCTTACAAGCGTCAATAAATCGCGAAATGTGGAATCAGCTTCGCAACGAAATCTGCGAAGCTTGACACAAGAACAAACTGAGCTTCCAATACAAATATCGCCATGAAGACTGGATCGTAAAACGATACTGACGGCCCAAATGTGTGTGGCTCAACGATATTTTGGTTGTGATGCTGGTAACAAACTGCTGGTCAACACTGGTTGTGCAGCAATTTTTACGACACCAAAAAAAAACAGCGCTTGAGAGGGTGGTAGCGTTAATTGCTGACGCATTCATCTGCATCGCGATGGTCATTGTCATCCCCAGCGTACTGTTTGTTCCGTACGCAAACGCGTTTGACATACCGAATCATAGATCTGGTACTGTTTTTTGCTGATTGAGTAGACTTGAAAGAAATCGTCGAGAGCTCGTTACAATCTGCTGGGATAACGTTCTGGACTTGGTTCTTCCTACGGGACGACCAAGAGCAACTTCTGTGCTTGGTGCGATGGCCAAGGGTTTGTTCCAAAACACTCGAGACATGGTTTCCCAGCTTCAGACAAAGTTCCTGCAGAGAATAAACGACCAGAGAACAAGAAGAGCCTACGTCTCTATATAGATAGCAATGTCATGCTAAAGCGGGAAGAAGGCAGAGCAACATGTTTTTGATTGTTTAGACATTCCACTTCGTACTCGAGCAATAAGCTCCACTAACTTTGAACATAAAAATACGCAAAGAACGTGGTCTGAGTGAGACTTGATACACTTTCAGCAGTACCGTGTCAGCAGTGAGTTTGCCGGTGAAAAAAAACTTCGTTCGGCTTCGAAGGTTTTGATCAGTGGTGTCATCCGACCAGACGGGAACTTGGGTGCCGAATTGTCGAATGCTGCAGCGTAGACCGAACTCTTGTAGTCAATGGGGTGGGGAGGCATCGGTCGTTGGGTGTGGGGTGCAGTGTCGCGAACCGACTGCAGTTTGTGCCATTGCAGTATTAGTGCCAGTGGTGGAAGCTGCGACTTCATCGGCAGTGGGAATTGAGCCTTGAGTGAAGCTTCTCGATGTGACAGTGGTGACGACAACCCGCTTACTGATGTCGGGGAGGAGGTGACGGACTCTTTGCTACGGTGAAGCTGGAGCAGAATCTCGGACGTTGCCACAACTGGGGAAGACGGGAAGAGCTTGGGTGGCATGGCGTGCAAAGCCTTGGACGTTTGCACCTTTTGAGTAGCACGAAGTTTGGCCTTGATGGATCGGTACCTCCACCGGTAGTTGTGGCGACGGCAGATGCGCTTGAGCGTGATTGACGCGACCCCAAGTCGTTTTGCAGCCTCATCTTGACGGTAGCACGAGTAGGCGACGAGAATTTCAATGGGGAAGTCGAATTTGCGGCGGCTTTTGCGTTGCGGTGGAGTCCGATCCGTTTTCTCTTTGATCGATGAGACTTGAGTCATGGTGGAGCAGTCGATGCAGTCGGAGGTGAATTGAGAAGTGAGAAATGTGAGATGGAGAGCACTGCAAACCGACCTACGAGGGGGGGGGGACCAAGTCGTTAGTAGCGATACTGGTACCAACACCCTCTGGCTCAAGGGCTCATGTCAACGCTGACACGCAGAGATCCAGACCGCTGGGATCTCCACGACGGTCGCCGCGAAATTGTGGATGTTGGCGGCATTCGGTGAGCCACTTGGCCGCGTTCTTCGGCTCCGGATGCAAGCAATTCGCTGCTGCGTTTAAGGTCATCGGACAGAGAGCCCACGGATGCTGCCAAGTAGAGTTGACCCTAGCTGCCCGTACAGTCCGACAACGGGGTCAACTCTTTGGCACCCCTTCACACGGGCACCATAGAGATCCGAGCCATTGGACAGGTGGGACCTGCACCGTCATCTCGATCATCTTTTCTAGCGGCATATCGCCAAATCTTCGGTGGGCGTGTCGAATCGTCGAGTTCCGTCGGAACAGGAGCGTAAAGGACGCGAGCCGAACCCATAGACCGGCCATCGAGTGGTGACTCAGGGATACTACGTGGGACCCGCAGCCTCGAGTCGCTATTGCGTTCTTGCGTTCGAATTTCGTTGGTGTCGACGAAAGATGACCACGTTCAAGCCGTCTGTTAAACGCCTGATGTGGAGGGCTCGGCTCTGCAGGCTCAGTACAGTTACCGTTGTCAGCATAAGAAGTGCGGGAATAGGCATCTCCACCGTTCTGTAAAAATACACAAGAATTTATAGTCGTGAGGCTCAGTCTCTGCTAGTGGAAAGCCAGAGCCATCGAGGTGAGGGCATCCGTGGTCACTCGAATCAGTGCAAGCCAGTGGGAAGGAGAGAACATAAGACTCAGGCGGCCATGTCCCTCATGCGACGCAATGTGGGCCAAGCGTCGGAGTCCACCATGGAGCGCCGCGGCTCGACGATCTGGGAGGACGAAGCCGACGAATATTGGAAGAAGATGGAGCCGGCGAGGCGCTGCCGCCGAATCACCAACTATCTCGGCGGACTTGTGGTCGCTTTGCTGCTGAGTGGAGGCGTCTTTGTCGGAGCTCGCACTGCACTCGACGCCGAGACCATTGCCGCTTTGAAAGCGACGTTCACTATGCCCACTCTGGAAAACGTCACCTATGGGACTCCGATTCAAGTGGCAGCACCGGAACCTGCCACCAATACCGAGTCCATGATCCGACCCGACCCGGTGCCGGTCGAACCAGACCAGGAGCAACTACGCGGCCGCTGCCGCGTGCGCGGCGTGCAGTCCCGTTGGCACGAAGAAACGTGCAGGAAGCTCTGCGTGCGGTACGTGGGCACTTGTCAAGTGCCTTGTGGCCCCCACTGACGTGTTGGTTGATTTGTCTGTGATGTGGCTGATAGCGACCCGCACAACTCGGCGTGCATGAACGGCTGCTCGTACGGGTCCCTCACGGTGACCAAGCTCGTCTGTGACAAGATGGAGGCGGCCGAGGCCCCCACGACCTCGCGTTGCCCGGACGGCGTGAGCTGCATCGAGGCCTGCCGCGCCTACGACGACGAAACGCCCTTCCCGGATTTGCGCAACGCCTGCGTCCGTGGCTGCTCCAACGTCGTCCCGTCCGCCTGTGCGCGCTCGCTCCAAATCTACCGCGACCTGCTCAAAGGCTCGCTGCAGTGAGCAATGGCTGCACTGGTAGCTATAACCGACCTAGATAATACACGTATCTATCCTGATGAACACCATCTATCACTCGGTCATTACTAACCGAGGACGCCTGACAGCCACACGCTTGGGGCCATCTCACATCTGGGGCGGCTCCGCTACGGGGGATGGGCAACTTCAACCAAGTACTCGTCGCCAAGTCGCCGTCGCGCGCATCACCATTGCTTGTAGTCGCGTCGTCGCGTTGTAGTTAAGAGTTGCCCCCACCTCAATCGCGTGGGCCGATCCGTTCGCAAGCCTGATGGATCCGAGCGCAAATTTTGCTGGCATCGGTCTCCACAGCCGCGGCTGGCGCATCGGCGGTCGCTCCGTCTTCCGCTGGTTAACACAGGCGGCCAAAGTTTTGCAGCTCCGGAGCTTGATGCCGGAGCCTTCGCGCCCATCCAAGCGGCAGCGACAGTGGCGCCGCGATATCAGACGCGTCGCACGCCATCACCTGCCGCCAGAGCCGACTTTCTCCTCAAAGAGGGCCATTGGCGCGGCGTTAACACGTCGGCTCGCATTTAACCCGTATGTAGCTACTTTTTCCCGCCTCTTTGAGGCTTTCAAGTTGAAGTGGTCGGCGCTCCAAACACCTCATATAAGTCGCACCTCCTCGACACAATCTGGTGTCATCAATTTGCTTCAACGGTCCAGCTCCATACAATTACAATAGTAGTAGTGAGACCCCCTCGTCGCCTTCTGTCAAGGACACCCGCGAGAGACGAGCAGCTCAGCTCCATCATGAAGCTTTAGTGACTCGGTGCCACGCTTCCGACGGCTCATTCCCCAACTTTCTCACTCGAGCTCAAGTCTCTCCCTCCCCAACGATGTTCACTGCACCAAAGACCTTCCCGACTGCTGTAGTGCCAATGCCAATGCAGTCCAAAGCTCCGAGTCGCAAACGCGCAGCCCCCACCACCAAGGACGAGAGCAAGAAGCGGCGCAAAAGTCGCCTGGTCTACGACTTCAAGCCCGAGTTCCTGGCCCAATACTTCCACATGCCGCAGAGGCAGGCTGCTAAACTCATTGGCGTCGCCGTCATCACCATCAAGCGCAACTGCAGCCGTTACGGCATCAAGTGGCCTTACCGCGCGAACAAGTACAAGGCCGGTAACAAACCTGTGATGTCTGACAAGGGCCGCGCCTTCTCGCAGCTGCCGATGGACTGCATGAAGCAGATGGACGACTTCAACGAGTCGGTCGACGGCTGCGACACGGACACGGAAAGTGTCGAGGACGACGAGCAGAAAAATTTCGGCCACATCCTTTTTTCCATGCGCGAGGCGCCGATCAACCTCGAAATGTCGTGGGCCAAGGTGCAAGTGTAGAATGCTATTGTAATGTGGTGGAAGCAGCTATGAAAGGGACTTGGTAACAATTATATATTTCAATAGTAGTCTATTACGTTCCGGTTTTCTACGTCACAAACAGTTAATTTCGTGAACAACAGTCTTGGTACCAATGAAAGTTGCCGCAGCGTTTGGGTTTGTCAGAAATCCTGAAAAATGATACGCGTTTGTGGCGTTCCCTTGCCATTCTTGAGGCAAGAGCTGGTGCAGGACAAACACTAAATTTGAGGTGGGAAAAAATCAGCATTCTCGAGAAAAAGAGGAGCTCATCCACAAGTACCAGGTTCCATAGATCTTTGCCACCAGTAGAAGCCAAGTTACAAAATACTATACCAGCCCAAAAGCGCCATGAAGGCCAATACCATGCGGTTCCAATGAAATAAGCCGTGTTAAACCACAAAAATGGAGCCATGTCGCTGGATAGATCTCTTTTATCACCGAAGTTGCCACGAACACGAGATCTTCTTTTGCGGACCAGTCCATCGTGACTCGACCTTGACCTCAGTTTCCAACTTCCCAGCAAGTCAAGAAGTCGTCTACTATGCCGCACTTCATCGTCGTGGACGCGCGCTTCAGTTTGAGCACCGAGCCCAATTTCCCATTCTGCGGTCCGCAACCGTACCAATGTGAGACTTCTCTACCGTCGACCAAGTCTCGTCGTGGCAATCCATGTCGAGCCCGCAGTGGTTCCATCTCCATTTCGGCAATGAATTCATTTCCCACATCACCGATCAATCGGTTCGCCCAGTCGATGGGTCCGCAGCGACCAGCAACTGAGAGCGTCAGGAGACGACACACCGCCCCCGAAATGGCTACCGGTAGTCGTCGTGGTGACTGCTACTTCCCAGACTCCTTTGCTCTGGCCACCACAGCTAAATCCAACCGGCGAAGTGCCTGGAAACGGTTCACGAACAGTGTGGATCGATGTGTTTTTCGAGTCGTAAGCAAGTTTTACAAGTGAAGTTTAGCTGTATGTGTAGAATTTCCCCATGTTGCCCAATGGTAGGCACACGTTAATATATGGATAACTATTGAAAGAGTGCCTGTAGCCATTGTGTACTTGTAGATTTCCGTTGACGTCGAGGCCTCTCACGTGCCTTACGCATGGTACTCATAAACGTTAGGGCTGAAAATGAAATCTACAACTAGAAGTAGAAGAACGCGTCGTACGCGCAAAATATTTGCTTCTACTGAAAACAACCCTTTTCTGAAGATGCGGGTGCTTCACAATGAACCTTACATAGGCAAAACAGCTTGGTATCCAAGAGCCGGGTAAATAAATGTGAAGCTATGGTGCTGTACATCCACAAGGCTCGACGGTTCTATATAATTCGTAAGGAACATCTTTTGCAAGGCCACGGAGTCTGGCTGGCTAGATCTCACCTATCATGGTCTCTGGCCACGCTAACTCCATCAGTATGGACCCTCCAGTGAATGGTGGAGTCCAACGTGGCTACTGCACATACATCATTGTCATTCCCAAATTTGCCAGCTCCAACTCAACACGTTTCAAGCCAACTATGCCTCACTACTTCGTGACCGACCCACACTTCAGCTGGAGCACTGATCCTCTGCTTTCAAAGTGCCAAGCACGCGTATATGACGCCTCGCTACCTCGTGCCAAGTCCACTCGCGGCAAACCTCGTCGAGCCCGCAGTGGATCCATCGCGGTCTCGTCCCTCAACGATTATCCTTCGTCACCAATCAATCGGTTTGCCCAGTCCATGGGGCCCGAGAAAACCAAGTTCACCAAAGAGAACGACTGGACTCGCCACACCACTCCAGCAATGGCTTGTGCTCGACGTGGTGACTTCTACTTTGCCGAGTCGTGGGACCTGTCATATTCTGCCAAGTCCAATCGACGCAGTGTCTGGCAGCGATTCACTGAGAACGTCGACAAATGCGTGATCCGAGTTGTGAGCAAGTTTTACAAGTAAAGAGTCCAGTATATTTGGTTACTAGTGTGGTCATCCGAGTATTGAGTAAAGAGCCCAGAGGAAGGCTGTCGATATTTTATTAAATAATGCGTTCCAAGTCGTTATTTCCTGGTCTACTGTCATCCATCTTCTCTTGCACTCAGTTCTCATGCGCTCCAACATTGAAGGAAGTTATCGTGGCCATACCACAAGGGTCTTACTCCATCTCTTTCAAGTTCTCGACTCAATGAACTCACTGCCATTCATTTCGACTACTTGTCAATTGTTATTTTTATGAACGGTAAGGGTTTCCTGTAATGATCTACAGACGCTGTTGCCACGAACATTAGATCTCCTATTGACGTGACTCCACGTTACTAAACTTTGGCCTCAATTTACGACTTACCCTCTCGAAAGGAAGGTCGCAGTCAAATGGATTGTGAACTCAAGCTGTTACCGTGTCAATTTGGAGCTTTTTTTGTTTGTGTCGCAATCTCGGCTCGTGCATCACTGAGAGCTACTCAGAACAAAGGTTCGGCGCTTCTTGGAACAATATACCTGTAGTGACATTGCCACGTTTGTCTGCTATCCATTATTATACGACGTGAGCCTTATGTTTGGTTTCCTAGACGTCTCACAATGTTTTTCCGGCGTATAACCAATATCTATGTTCCTATCACTGCGTTGTATATTTAACTTACTATACAAGAAATCAAAACTCAGGCAGCAGACACACAGAGACTTGGGCAATCAACGACGGAGCTGCTTGCTATTCAGATGCGCGACGACGTTTTTGGTTCCTGCGACCTTCTTCGCAGTGATCAGCATTTTCGTCACAGCTTCATCTCCATAGGCGTAGTCATAGCATCTCCCACCAATGGCAACTGCTTCTGTCCACTTTGTCCGAGTTCGGACTGACCTCCATGCCTAAAGCAATCTATCCATTATACATTGTTGGCAACAGCACATCCGACAACCGGAAATTGTACGTTAATTTGTAAAAATCTTCAAAAAAGGCTCAACCAAAACAAAAACGCTGAACAATATCAAGTGCAACAGCACATATTGCACTCCGATAAGTAGCTGATTAACCGTTGAAGAGTACGTGATACTCCGCGCCGAACAACGCGCACGTCTGGGTTTTTCTTGTCACTGTAGAAAAACAGAGGCGTGCCGTCACGCTCTAATCAGAAGCTTCGTCACAGCATAGAAACTAGAACGGCCATGCTTTTTCGAGATGCTTGGGGAAGTGATCGTCGCTTATCGGTACTTCGGTGCGGCCAAAGTTGTCCTGGTCGTTCAACGCGGCACGAGCTGCATCCGTGAGCTGATCCCACATGATGAGATCCTGGAACTCGCCTAAATCGACAAAGGGGTCTAACCCAGCGCTGTTGAACGTAGGTAGATAACGAGGAAGCATTGGGGTCGTGCCATTTTTAATGGACTCTGCAGGTGCATACGTGTGGCCATACTTGTTCTCGGACGTCGATAGCGATAGTCCCAACACTTTGGGGGTTTCAAGGTCGGGGCTGTCGATCCACACTACAGCGTTAGACCAGTCGTGGCGCCAATGTGGACTTCTATCCCAGAAACCCTTGGGGAAGTACCAGGCGTACATGATGGCCCAGACGTCGTTGTACCATTCAGCACGGCCGTAGACCTGTGAACCCAATGAAGGAAGTATACAGCCGGAATCACCCCCACTTCCTTTTAGGTCTCCGCTGGTCTCACCCGCAGCGTTCATGGCGGGGTACGGGACGCACCCCTCTTGGATGTAAAGTTGCGGCTTGAACTTGACACCAGCTTTTTCAGAGATGGTAACAGGTTGCGGCTGAGGAAATGGCTCGACTTTGTCGTGGTCAATGGAGACGGCCATGACGGAGAAGAGTGCGACAGTCACGACGATAACGAGCCGTCCGATGGTCATTGCTGGAGCTTGAAAGGTAGAAGTGAGCTTGTGACTGGCGCAACGGATTAAAAGTGAGCTCCTGACCAAGAGGCCAAGTGTCCAACAGATTCCCACCGTGTTGCAATCACAGATTGCAATCACGAGTGCGCGTACGGGTAGTTTGTAAGCAACATGTTCTTGAATTCATAAAGCAACGCGATGTTCTTTCGGCTACTATTTCAGGTAGGAGCTGAAGGTACAAGTATTTCAGCTATTCAATGAGCTGGTTCTCTCAGCTTATACTGCTGCAGTAGCTGAGAGCATGCACTCAAGTCGCGAGCTTCACGGCGTTCTAGCTGCCTAGCAGGATCAAGTTAACGACCCAGCTGTCGGCATAATATACGGCTGTCCACCCAGCATTAATCAACATGGATGACTTGTGGACAATACAACGCAGCGGCAACAGGATAAGCTTCCTGACGTCTAGCGCCACGGAATCACTTTCTGCACAAGAGTCAGGATTACGCCCAGGGCGGATTAGCTCAATCCTAAGCTTTACTCAACGTGCCTTGTTATTTGTCGTTCTCACACTGTGGTTCATCGTCTAGATTCAAGCTGACGAGATTGGGTGGCCCCTTCCCGAAAACTAAACCTTCGACCTCCCGGTACGCGATCGGTGTCAAGTTCAAGCCATGACTTTCCATTTACGAACGGCTGCATGCCATTCCCTGCCGTCGATAATACCGGTTGGTTCGCTCGACCGAACTCGACGGCAAATGGGCTATCGTGTACACGTTTTATTTTCAAGAGACCGGTGGAACATCCTGTACTACTTCGGTCATCGCCATGCCTGGGAGCATGGTATTATATGGCTTGCCAACCCCTCCACGAGCGCGACGGTAGTGGGCATGACGATAACGGAAGCATCCAATCGGTACCGCATGTCCGCAACTCCTGCTCCTCTGTTGCTGAACGGGGCCCACTTCAAGCTCGAATATCCTGCACTAGCCACTACCTGAAGAGTACAGCATCAGTTGGGCACTTTTACTGGGAATACCAAAGGTATGGACAGCCCACAGCGTGAACGTAACCTGGGTCAACATTCGGCCAACATTCCAAAATGGGGTCGCTTTGCGTCAGACTTTCGCGATGGAAGATGATCGAGCATTAATAGTTAGTTGGGCGGCATGCGTCTGATGCATTTGTTGGAGTACAATCCAACCCTTCGCACCTGATGGGGAATCCAATATAGCGTTGCAGGAACGAAAGCGTCAGCGTAGAGTACGATACATGCGCGAATACCGCGTTTGTCGGCGGATCTCAACCTCGCTGCGACGCTGCTCCTGCGGAAATCGCGGCGACCAGCGATGGAAAAGGTGATCCAAATGTGGGGATTTACTTTATGTGTTGTATCTGACGAGCTGCCATTGAAGGAAAGCAGACAGCAGCATGAAGATTACGTACTGATGAGACTTTATTGGAACAACACTACCTCGGACTCCATTACCGTTGCGCCCCCCGCTACCTTAGATTCCATTATTGTGGAAACGCATGCTACGGATGCGAACAGTAGCGTTACACCTACAGCTCAAACCAACGATGACATCCACGGGCCCGACCACAAGAAACGCAAGCGCGACTGACTGCTGACAGATCCATTGACTGCAGGAACCTGTTCTGCTTATACTTGGACTACACAACCCACACTATATTTTTCTGCGTAACTGCATTCGTTACTGCGCTACCCGCCTCGTTATACTAAGCCGCGCCAAGGCGCGGAGAAGCTCTGGATTTTATCATGTAGAAAGGTTACGTTCCAACTGATGTAATCTATCTGTTTCTGCTAGTGCTTCGTCAGTTGGCTTGAAGTATTGGAGGAAGTCTAATGTGAGGCGCTCCATGAGATATAACTGTTTCATCGTTTTCACTCTGGTGACGGCGACATAAAAGGATGATCGCTGCGGATTATGTCTCGTGGGATGTCGCGATGGGCCAAGAATCATTCTGTTGACAGTCAGCCCTTGGCATTTGTCGCTGGTGATAGAAAAAGCTGGTATCAGTGGAACTTGCGTGACTACAATGTTAAATGATCGAGCAGGCATTTTGACCTCCACTTGCTTTTCAACACGTAAAAGTACTGGGACGATTCCATCTGGATATTCTGGAAAGGGTTGTTTGGCGAAGTGATCTCGGAGTTTGATGTATATGACATTTGGTGGATATGAGTGAGTTTCGTACAGGATGCCGTCTAGTGTTTGAGCTCGCGAGATGTCCTTGGAAGAACATTCAAAGTCAACGACGTATCCAATGGATCCATTCGAGAGTTTCATGGATTGGGAAACGTTTTTTGTGCATTGTATTGGCATTCTCTTAGCGATCTTGAGCATGGGTGGCATATTGGTAGTCTTGTCGTCCCAAATCAAACGTAAATTACGTTGCTGGGTTTCTGTAAGACTCGTTCTTGCGCGGGAGATAGTAGCTGAGAATTGGTGAAGGATTTCACTGTGGTATCGGCAAAATTGAATCGCAGCTGCAGCATTAAATTCTGCCCTTAGGTCATTCGATGTAACGATGATTGGTGAAAATGCTTCAATACAGACGTTGTCTTTCTTGTTCCAGTTTTCATCAAAGCAAACACTATTTATATAGTCGATATCGTCTTGCAGATAGTTTCCATACCGCCAATGGTCGAGAATATCCCTCCAATGTGGATCAGAGCGGTGGCGCATATTTTCTTCAAGCATTACAACCGTGGTAATGCTACGGTAGACAGCAATACCACGTGAGCGCGCTAAATATTCGTCTGTATCCTTTTTTACGTTCGAGCATGGCGGAACAGTAATATATGCCGGATATCCAGCTGTTGGTAACTGTTGGAGCCAGTCACCAACGAGCAAGAAATCAAGTCCTCCCAATAGTTTATTTGGTTCATTCTTTCGACTCCGAAGTTCGGCGTCAATCATTCCAAGAAACTTGACACCTGTAGTAGAGATTTCGCTCACAATCAACAAACGTAGTTGTGCAAAACGCTCTTGTCGTTTTAAACTCGGTGTTGCTTTCCGTTTCTTTGGTTTGATCCCCCAACCAAACATTTTGTGGATTGTTTGTCCTCCTGCGGCTTCAGCAGCTACACCCTGATATGCAACGGTAGCTACTGCATATGGGTAACCCCAACTGAAAGCAAGCATTTGTAAAGCTTGAATTACCACGCTTTTTCCAGATCCTGGTTTTCCTCCGAGAAAAGCACGAAGTGGTTGACGGTTTGTTTCTTCTCGAAACGAGCGAATCGGGTTTTCTCCAACGATGACAAATGCTTTATGTTGTTTTCGATTAAGTCCAAAATGATGAGAGATGCGCTTTAAAGAACTGTTTCGTGGTAGATTGGGTTCCTCTTCGATTGTAAAAGAGGTTGGATCCTCCCATTCGATTGCATCGCGTATTGCGGCTTCAATCTGGACGCGGGTTGGCTGGACTAGGATAGTTGTGGGCTCATACTGATACGAATCATACGGACGTGTCTCGTTTTCTCTTTCAAGACGAGCAATTTGGTCACGTAGTGTGTTGTGGCTCATCCTAGGAATCTCGCTAGCTTGGTCTAAATCAATTCGTGAGCGCGCAACAAGTATTGACGTTGCTTCCGTTAGTTGCAATTGGTAGATATTTCTCGTAGTCATCCTATACTTCGGTAAGCAACCGATTCCATCATTAACGATGTCATTTTCATCATAATCTGATTCAGAATTATTGTACTCGTCGTTATCGACTGTACGATCGTATTGATGGTAGCGTAGAACCTCAGCATCCACTGATAATTTGTGGAGTTTTTGTGCTTCATAGAAATCGCTGTTGTTGTTTGCAAATACATGAGCATTTTTGGATGCATCACTGGCCCACCAATGTTCAAATATTATCCTCGTCAGATTTTCATTTGCACCTAGATCGCGTTTGGTGCGAAATGGTTTGAATAGAACTAAGAGCTTTGTTCTGGCCTCTGATTGTTTGGCATTTGAAAGATCGGGATCTTTGATATCGGGCAAACGTGGACCAATAATAGTTGGGATCGTCAAGCTTTTCCGGCGATGTAACGAATGTGTGGTACATTGTCGATGTCCTCGCATGAACTTCTAACCTTTTTTGTCACGTCGTTTTTGCCAAGAAGAGAGAAATTCCATCGCACTGACTTGTTCCAGATCAATTGGCCGAAAAACAAAATCCAGATATGAACTCGATGGCATATAATCAATGCCATTTTTATCCTCGTCAAAAATAACATCTGTATTACCACGCTCGAACAGTGCCGAAACAAAGCCATTCAAATATACTTTGACGAAATCAGTGGATGCATAAAACGCAGACTCACGCAGCAAGTACAAACTTGCCATCGGAGCGGCAACTTCGTGGGCATTGGACAGGGAACAACACATTGATTGAATGCGACGACGACCGGTTTGAATCGCAATCAGAGAAGGATCAACATTTGCTTGTGCTTTGTCAAATGCCCCAACATGAAGTGCTAATGGATTCTCAATATCATTCTGGTTCTTCGTGGAATACTTCACCATATAGAAACCAATGTGAGGTCCTTCAAGTTTCACAATATCATAACGTTAATCAGTAAGAACTTTCCAGCAGTACATTAAAAGAGGCGAATCGATGCTCGTACCTTCACAAGCACTAAGAATTTTGATGTCATGGTTAGCCTTTATCACTTCATTGATGACAGGCACGTACGGGTTCAAATATTCGCTTCCCGACATTCTTGTCAATTCGATTGAACCATCGTCGGTCCACGTAGAAGCAACGCACGTCCGTTTGGGGGAAAACATTCTGCAGTTATTGCCTTGGGGAGTTCGCTTTGACTGTTTGAAACAGGAATTGCTGTGGAACTAATGGTGGGTTTGATACGTTAGTAGAGCTTGGGTAGTGATAGCTGCGGCGACAGAATTGAGCTCATCCTCGTGTGGTAATGGTTGCGGCATTGCCAATCGACAAAAACCAGTCGTTTCATTGAACTCGTTTGCTTTCTCGGTAGAGTTTTCACATAGTTTCATCGCACATTTCCGTATCAATTTATCTGCTCCATATACTGTATTGCAAAAAAAGCACACTGTCGTATTAGGACGGACCGATCCTTTGTGGGGCTTTTGAAACGCATCCTGAGTGAACGGTATGCTTTTCAACTCTACGCCATCTCATTGTGGGCATACGGTTGACGAAAGAGGATAACTAGCTCGAATGATGGAATCAACATATGTGAGTAGTTGCTGCTGAAACCGCATCGTACGGCGAAGGCGGTTGTACTCCTCTGTTGTCTTGAGCATACCGTGAATCCAAACCATGATATGGGCATGTAGTGAGACAGTAGAACTGTGGGATTCTGTCGATGCAAAAAATGCTTCCGTCGTACCAAAAACACCCCCATTTCCTTTCGGGCATTGCTTGAGTAGATCCCAATCAAACAATACTTCAATAATAATTTCCAGTATGTTATGAAAGTATCTGTTGGTATTCACACATGAATGTAACACACAATCCATTGTAGTTAGTACGGTTCAATGGGTTCATTGCAGATGCAAAATTGCTACCTTGCGCACGCAAACGGATTTAGTGTGGCAATCGTGCCTAATCGAGCTCGGGAAAGCCCACCGGATGAATTGATGGTACAGTCAATAGTATCAAGCAATTCTGACGAGAGATCACCCGCAAGGTTCGCAATTCGGAACGTGAGTGAACTGTCCGGAGATACTGTAAAAAAGAGAGAGGGCTGTCCATATTTCCGTTGCATAGCAAAAAGATTCTGTCGTGCCTCCTTTCGTTCTTCGTTTGAGCCCCAAAAAGCTCTCATTCCATTTGATATTGCTGAGTACAAATTTGTCACATTACGATTGTCTTCTGTCTGAGCAGGAACCCCCCGCCCACTGGCTAGGGCATGCAAACGGCTTTCTTGGTGCTGGATGTGGGATAGTAGGTCGTCACGAGTGACTGTTCCAGCACTGATAGCTACGCTCGGGGCCAATCTTGCACGGATATAAATTGCTTGCATGGCACGATGACGAGCTATAACATCAAACGCAACCAACCCAAACGAGGGATGTTTCGCGTGCTTTCGTGTTGACAATTGTAAGCAGTAACGAATGTATTCTTGCAACCCAATGGCGAGGTTCATCAAGCCCTCCTCGCCCAAACGGGAATAATTCACAAAATGAAAAACACCAGAAAGCTGGTTCAAAGTCGGAAGGAATTTCAGACGAACGGTAAACCACTACATCCCGGGACAACACTGCTTCACGAAGTGCTGCAAAATTGTCAGGCATAGAAAAATCACTCACTAAAGCTGTAGCGGCCTGTTCCCAAAGTTCATTTTCTGGTTCAACGTTATGATGAGCCGGTGCTGGCACGTTGTGACGCCAGGTCGCTCCATCTAAGCCATGCTGATTATGAGAATCATTTTGTTGCATAGTAGATTGGGTTCGACCCAGTACAACTGCCGTTGGATGCATCACAGGATGGGAATCTGGACGGCGCTCAATATTCGCATAGAGATGATTGTTTGAGCAATACCAGTCAAGCTGTTCGCGCAGACGTGATGGTCTAACCTCGTACTTCTTGATTGTCTTCACCTTTTGCGCGTCTGTGAAGGCGCCAGTCATAGTAACACCAACGGTTCCTTGTGAAACAACTTCACTTGTAAGTAAATGAGCTGGCGTAGAAGGTTCAGCACGAAAGTAGTAAGCATGTGAGCGTATTAACCTGTGTCTTCCACCACAAACTACTGCTAAAACCCGCGTCGGTTGAGCCAAATTCAGTATTGCATTCTCGGTCTGGGTTGAGTCGTGATATATTTGAGGTAGAACGCCAATGAATAGACCATTTGCAATCGCGAACTTGGGCGGGCTCTTGAGACGAGTCTGAGCAAGTGAATTTCGACAGGATGAGCAAATGTGAAGAACGGTGGAGTCTGATGTTCGATCAATTCCACGGCGAGACAATAGAATATCTCCAAATGGTTCGTAAATATCCCCAACATAGTAGAAGCTGCGAAGGCGGTCTGGCAAGTCTGCAGGCCCTTTTAACCGGTTCACCATAGAATCCCCTAGTGCAGGGGAGCGCCCAATCGTGGTGACTGTCATCTCGTTTGTTTTGTGGAGGCAATCGCATACGCAACCCCTTATCTCTGCCATGCATTCATTTGACAGGCGATGTGCGCATTTCGCGTCGATTTGGCGGTGAACCTCAGGGGGAATCGGAAGTATTTGAGATTGCTGCGTGGACTGGTTGATCCTTCGGCGCTTCAATTCTCCTCGACGTTCCCGTGCTTTATCCCGTTTTAAGCTGGATACCAACCGAACCGTTTTGCGGGTTCTTTGACTGTTGCGCTCACGCATGTTTTCACACTGCGATGCAACCGTTAACACCAGAAAATGAAAGTGACACTGTCAGTAGCACTGACTGAAAGACGTGCTTATGCGAGAGTTTTGTCATTTTTGATTGGAAACGTACAAAAACAAGCAGAAGTTTTTACTTGAACTATATCAATACCGCTATCGTTACTTGGAATATTTCTTGCTTGTGTATCCTTACGGCTTTTTTGCTGAAACGACTTCTGCTTTCAACTGGCAATAGCGTTCGACCAGTGTCATGTCGCAACGAGCTTCTTCATTTTCATTCTAGTCCACGTCAGCACAGAGCCATACCAAGTATGGATCAGATTGCGGCGCGGCCTCGCCATTGTTGTTGACAACCAACTCGACTAGATGGTTTCCCGTCAAACTGGTACTATCGTCACGGTGGCACACCCCGCATAAGGTGTTGTTCCACATGTCAATCTTCTCGACACCGCGTAGCTGCAACAGGTTGCCGACGCCAAAGCGAGCATCATCAATGTTTCCATTCCAAACGGTGACCCGAAAAATGAACTTCTGACGAGACGCATACGTGAGCATGTCCATCGTGGCCACAGCAGTCTGAAACTCCGTTGCCGAGCACGCGTCAATCAGATTCAAGTGAACACCCCGCGAAAAGGGTGCTTTACTGTACAAACGCATCGTAGCACGTACAGTCCCCTCGCTACCGACGTGAGCACTCATCTCTCCAACTGTACGAATCATAACCTCGCGCTGTTCGTCTTGACGGGCTTGCTGTACGCGCTGCAATAGAGACATCGTCTGGCTTTCGTTGCTTTGATAAAGCACTCTGCTTGTGCGCTAGTCTTCAAGACGTAAAATGATGAAGGATATGTACGATAGCATTGTGAGTACCGGGCACGACATCCCCGGGACAGGGATCTGAGACAGTATGATAGCTACGACCGTTGGAAATATGGAAAAGAAAACAGGACACAAGTGTATTCTGTAGTTTTGAAGAAGCATTTATTTTGTTGTTACATTTGTCACAAATCCCCGGGACGGGACGGGGATTTGAGAACAGTGTCATAAACACGACCGTTAGAGCTAATGGCTGTTAGTATTGTAAATGTACTGTTGTCGATCTAAAAGAAAGCAGGGTTTGCTTCCCAAACAAGTGCCAGCTCGAGCATTCGTACAATTATAATATTGAAGCAGCAGGAGCACGTAGATTGGATAATGCTGCGACGTGCTTGGTCGCGCTTGACGCCCCCGGGGAGGGGACTTGGGACAGTGCGTTAGAGTTAGTGGAAAATGTACTGTTGTCATCCAAAAAAAGCAGGGCTTGCTTCTCAACTGTACTGTTGCCATCCAAAAGAAAGCAGGACTTGCTTCTCAACTAGTACATCTGCACGCAGACTGGAATGAAAGCTGCGTCGCTTTATCCGTTGGTGCTTCGATGGGATTAAGGCTGATCTAGTTTAGAAAGAATCTGTTAAAAATAAAGCAAGGTCTATATATCATTTGAATGTCGCTCGTAACTCAAGCTACATCGACTTCGGATTTATGCAATCCGTACAGGAATAACATATCTGTAGCATTTTTTTAATAGTGCTTACGACTTTTGGTGAACAAAAATACACAGGATATTGATTTTGATAGTAATTATTTGCACCGTCCCTGACTAGATTTAAAACTGCTTTTTGAAAGATGAATCGCTAATGTATCATTTGTATGATGTAAATGTCGCCTGTAACTCAAGCAACATCGACTTCGACTTTATGCAATCCGTACAGGTATAAAATATCCGCAGCTTTTTTTATAGAGCTTACAATTTTTATGAACATAAATACACAGGATATTCATTATAACAGTGATTTGCACCTCGCCGGTACCGCCCCCCAACTACTCTGGATAAAATCCAGAGAATTTTAACAGCAAAAACCTATAAAAAAAGTATTCCCAGTGTAAGTCGCAGACGACCTAGTATTTTTTATCCCGTAGTCATGTGGGACGATCTGAAGGACGATGCACGCTCGGCGCTTGAAACAGCGGACAATGAACGACAACAACTTCATGTCAAACGTCGAAAAAGATTATCCATGGGAGTAAATTGAATACTTTGACAGGCTTTCGTGCCCCTCAAGAATAAATGACATCCAATTTGACAACATTTTCTTCTTCATCGTCCTGCAAACTGCATCCGTTCTCATACTCCGATGCGCTCCATCTCCGGGATACGAGAAACACTTCGACAGAAAAGCACCTGAGCTGCCACTTCAATGTCCAATCGAGCCTTCTTTTCACGCATCAGTTGGCCATAGTTTGTAAACGCTTCTTGGAATGGCGTTGATACAGCACTAATGCACAGATACTTCTTGGCTAGTCGAGCTAGCGACGGAAAAAGTCGCTGATAGCGACTCCACCACTCCAGTGGGTCGTGCTCGGTCTCATCCGTAGCTGGCAACGATGGAGAGTCCAGAAATTGCTGCACCTGAGCCTTTAACTTGTCGAGCTCGGTGGCAGGCTCGTCAAGCGGGAAGAACTCGTGCAACAGAGCTGCTGCCTTTTTGTTGGCAAGAGATGCGCTGACTGCCGATGTAGTCGAGCCTTTGGCATTCTGATCTTGTTTCTTCTGCTCGTCGCTTTGATCGTCTTCAGTAGATGGGTCGTGCTGGTGCTGTCCATCATCGACGCCTTCATCATCCTTGTCATTCACGCCGAGAAGCAAATAAAGTGCCTCGACTAGTCGATCCTTCTCTGGTCCTGGCAAAAATGGCAGTGACTTGAAGCGTGGGTCCAGTAGACACGATAAATACGGCGACGATGGAGCTTGACCTGACGAACAGAGATCCATGTTAAGGTTGGCGACGATAGTATGACGAACTGTCGCGACAAGTGGGTCAGTCACCCACGTTCCAGCATCTGCTAAATGCTTTTTCAAAGAGTGCAAGAGCGGATACACGATCGACAGGCCAGGATAAGCGAGCGGTGAGACGTGTACTAATCCCTCAATAGGATCCAGAAGTCGTGCCAATTGCTTCAGCGCTGCCCACTCTTCCGGAGAAAGCTCACAACACACGAAGCGTAGCTGCATCGGCCTCCGAGCAGGATTCGTGTCGCTCTCTAATCCAGTTTTGTAGCGCAGCAACATAGGCTCCAACTCCACGATGCGGCACATCATCTCCGTCGTCGAGTTCCAGCGATCATCAAAGTCACAAATTACAGGTCGAGCTTCGCCGCTGTTGCCGCTCGACGGCGTCGGTGTTGCAGAAGTAGAAGTCTGAGCGGAAGATGCTGTATCATCTGCTGCTGGATCCACGTTCTGGTCCTCCTTGGCACCGTCCAATTCGTCGCCCATCGTCATGTTGCCGCTGTCTGCGATGCTTACGCTGACCCCGTCAGCAGTAGCAGCGATGGATGCAGCTTGAGCTGACGCTACTGAGGCTGCAGAGGCTTCCTCACCCATGCTGCGTTGTAAAGCAAGAAAAATCTGATACTCCGAAGGATTCTGGATGAAATAGGACACGTAGTTTCGGCACCTACGGGTGAGATCAGCACATTCGCGCAAACCACTGGAGACAGCACCCTCAAGCTCTTCCACAAAGCACCGGACGACAGCTAAACCTGGATACTCGCTGTGAATTGCGGACGCTTCAGCCTCTGCTTCAGCCTGAGCTTCTGCTACAGTTTGTGCATTATCGCTCTCGTTTTCTTGTGCAGTATTGGTAGTTGGTGTGTGAGGCCGCATAGTAAGAGCTGCGACTTTGGACGACGGGATATCCCATTTGTCCATGACGTCCCGAAGTAGTGCGATCGTATTCACGCGCTCATCCAGCGGTAGCACGTACACCTCTAAGACACAATCGCGACGTCTAAAACCACGGGAGATCCAGTGACCACTTACGGTGAGCACATTTTGGCCAAACGCAGATGTCCAATTGTTTAGAGATAAACTCAAAACTTCGACATCCGCCATGACCTCCTTCAAAATCTCGCGCTGTGAATAGTACAGATTTGCCAGCGCCAACTTGATCGTGTCTTCGGACGGGAGTTTAGGAACGGAACCACCCATCCCTCCTCCACCAAAACCCATCGCACCTCCATATCCAAAATTCAGTCCAGGCGTCGGCCATTCTGTAGACCCTCCAAACAGCAGCATACTCAATTCCGTGCCCATGTGAGATACGTCGAGCGGTTCGTACTGAGCAATGAGGTACTTTAGTAACCTGTGCGTGAGAATCTTCTGGTTCGCAGCGTTGTTGGCACTCCCAGTGCCGCTGTTGCCATTTGAGAGGTTCCCACCGATACTGGAGCTGTGTCGCCGTCCTCGGAGCATCCCCGCCGCATTGCCCGCAGTGGTCAATGTCGAGTAGTCGAAGAACCTCTGATCCAGTCCGACGCCCATTTCAATCGCCGCATCGCTCAACTCAAAACCCGCAGGGAACTGCAGAGCGCCCGACGTGGCCGTCGCAGCCGACGAGCCCGGCAACGTCACGAACCCGGACGGGTCGAACTCTGTCGCTGCGACTCCAAGTGCAGCAGTCGCCGAGCCAATGGCAGCGGCTGGATCTGCTTGATCCACGACCACCTTCCTCCTCTTGGAAGCTGCGGATCCGCCGCTGGCGGCTCTTCGTCTTGCAGTGCGCAGCTCCATGAGCTGGTGTCTCTGCTTGCCGCCCAAGGGCTCCCCAGGCGACAAACTGCCGAGCATCCCGGCCGTATCCGACGGTAATAAAAGGCCCGAGTTCGTGGCCGGTGACGTGATCGTCTGGATCTGGCGACGCTGGTGGTGGTGCAACCCTCGCGGGTATTCGTAATCAGCCGCGCACTTTCCGGGCGCATACTTGTGATGCTTTTTTCTCAGATGGCGGTTCATGGTGGACGTTCCGCCCGAGTAAGCGAATCGCGTCGTCTGAGATGGACACAAAGTGCAGATGACGAACTTGCCGCTTGCGTCCTTGACAAAGTAGTCCCAGATGAAGCTCGGGAGGACCATTGCGGGCTCGGCCTTGTCGCTGCTCAGCCGCCCCCCGCGCCCGCGACGGCGAGAGGAGATGGGCACGGACGACGAGATGGACGCTTCGTCCTCATGTTGTTGCACCGTGGCGGCCTCTTGCGGGTCCTCGGCGTCCACGTCCTCCGCCGCCTTCACTTCAACTTCGTCGTGCGGTTCGTCCAGGACCGGGCCGATCAGCTCCATCGTGAGACCGCGGTTGGCTTGGGAATGTATGGCTCTGCGGTTCGTGGCTGAAAGCGACCAATCACGCGGCAGAGAATAAAAAAGTTATGTTATCCACACAAACGATTTGATGTAGCTTGCACAAATGTAGCCATCTGTAGTGCGAACTATAATATTAAGTGGACATCATTATTCAGCAAGTCAGCAAATGGAAAACGACGGGTCTTTTACGCGAAAACACATTAATATGAGCGATACACCCTCCACCCTGTGCGACCTAAATAGTCGTGCATCATACTTAGCAAGCACTCTCACCTAAATTAGTCGTGTACAAAAAATAGTCATGAACCTAAAATAGTCATCACCAGAATGAGTCGCCCTCAACTTGACGTGCGGTCGACGATCACAGTCACAACTACAGCTCATCACAATTAGAAACCCGAAGGCGGAGCCCAAGCGAGCACTCCAGCACGTTGTCTCGCTGCCCAGTCGCGTCCGATGCATTGTGTGGATGGAGATCGATGCAGAGCTCAACGGCAAAGACGGTCTCATCGGCAGAGCCCTCGAACAGTTCGCCTATCTGTTTTGTTCCAGCAACGGCCGGGTCAACATGAACAAGGCCCGGGATTGGTGAAAAAAGCGGGAGGAGATGCGGGCCAAGATCGGCAGCTTGCAGCAATTTAAGTAAGGTAGCGTTCCAGTTTCGTGTCCATAGTATTGCTGCCAATAGTCAAGCAATATAGTGTGTTCAATAAAATTATTGGCCAAAAAGAGCTAAGCAAGATCAACCAGTCAAACATTCCAGACCGTATTGGAATATGGACACCTTTCGCAGCCAAATTTGAGATCAGTATTGTTTTGACACTACTCCCACCCCCTTCCACTCCAAGCCACGACCACATCCACGATGCCGACGTACACCAACGACGAAGTCAACACGGCGGTACAGCGTGTTCTACTCGCCGTGCTGTTAGCAATGACACTCAAATTGCTTACCGCACCCTCAAAAGTGGGTGGCCAACGCTAAAATTGTAACGGGGTACACCGATGTGTACCCAAAGTTACATAAAGAGTGACGGAAGTCACTCTTCAGTGTCCATGGTACATGGTACCGGTTGGTTGTGAGCCAACCACTGGACGTTCGTATAGCTTTTACTATAGATGACTTAGAGTTTGTATGGATCAAGCTTAGTTCACCTATAAAATATATTCAGTCTTTAACCTACCGTCTAAGTGACAGTCCGTTCCCTTAGGCCGGGAACCGAGAACCGTTGTTCACTGAGAGCTTACGCTCTCGAAGCACTTCCTCTGTGCAAGGTGCTGTGTGCCTGGTCACACTTGGTAGCACTTGTAGTCAATCCACGCCTACGCGGGTAGGATTGTACTACCTGAATCCTTGGTGGTCTCAAGCGTTGAGCCACAATGGATCGAAGTGAGTTTCCTCACTTGAACGAGTCGCAGTTCGAGTCCGTTGGGAAGATGGCGGGCATCTTTGGGATGGATGCCCTCTAGAGCTTGGCGGCAGCAACGCCTGCCGAGCAATTCGACGCGTATGAGTGCGAGCTCAGTGCGCATGTGCAGGAGAAATCTGCAGGCCTCTGTGGCTGAGTCGAAGCCGGTCCAGCCTAACCCTTTGCGGCTGGCTGTACCCGCGTTCGACGGGAAGGAATGCGAAAACCTTCACTTCTGGATCCGTGAATTTGAGATCGCCATGAGGGCGGGTCTCATCTCGGATGAGGGACTTCGTGTCGCCTTTGCGCTGTCCAACTTTGGCGGTCGTGCCCAGAATTGGGCGTACACGCTGGAGACGACGTCTCCTGGATGCTTTGCATCGTGGGCACAGTTGTGCAAGCGGCTTCGTGCTCCTTTTCTCCCGGCGAACGATGCGTTCCGCCAGCGCTCACGTTTCCTCGCCTGCAAGCAAGGAAAACGTGAGCTGTACGAGTACGTACAAGAGATGCGCGCGTTGGCATCATCGCTGGTGGGGGGCCCCCTCGCTGAAGACGTCAAGACGACGGTCTTCATGGACGGCCTGAAGGTCGGTCCTGCACGCACGCAACTGTTCCGCGTGCATGCATCCACTATGGGGGAGGCGATTAAGTTCGCCCTCCAGGAAGAGTACAGCCATAAGCAGGCTGGAACTCCGGTTGTTGCGCACGACGGCGTTGCGAACAACGAGCCAGAGCCCATGGACTTGAGCTCTGCTGAGCTGGTCTCGGTCCGCTGCTATAAATGCGGCGGACTAGGACACTACCAACGTGTATGTCCTTCGGCTGAGGTGGGGAAGCACCCGTCCCCAAGACCTCGAGGGCCTTGCGGCCGCTGGCGCAAGCCGCGGTCGGGTGGCCAAAGGGACTCCGACCACCAATAGTGGCGGGGTGCCCCAATGGGGAAGACCTGAGTCTTCGTGACGGGTGCGGGGGCGGCGCGCACCGCGGAGGCTTAGACCACGAGAGACTTTGTCTTTCGGTGGTGAAGGGTAACGCTGGGTTGCTGGTAGTACACGCGAGTGTACGGGGATGTGAACATCCCTAGGAAGTTTGTAATATCCGAGGCGTCGAGTGATCTCGAACGCCTCCGGAGGGATTGCCAACTCTGTGTGTGAGAGCAAAGGCAATGGTCTGCATGGACCTGACTGACAGGTTCGAATACCTGAATAGCCTCGAGTTGTACGTCGTCGTGAACACGTACGACTTGGTACTGGTCGTACCGTGCCACGAGATACACGGGCCCTGTGTTGGCTGGCGCGGCAACGCCATTGGGGCTAGCCGGCCCGCAGCTTCTGACAGAGCATTGGTGAGTAATGTTCCCACCTCCGCCAGAAGCGTGGGGCCCATGCCGAAGCCGAGTCGGGAACGACTCTGAGGAATTGGTTGCAGCGTATGCTGCAACAGGTGTTGAGACACCGTCCACTGCGGGCAATGGACCGCCATAGGCAATGCCGGTGAACAGGACTTTAAGTCCGGTGAGGGGAGCTGCAACGCCAGCAGCACCCACCGCTCGAGATCGTGGCGCCGTACGGGCCTCGGCTGTGACAGCGCCAGGAGGTGCTAGCCACCCAAGTAGAACAAGTCCACGTGAGACCGAAGAGGTCGAGACCGTGGCCAGGGCGGAGGTTGCTGAAAGCACCTCTTGTGTGGGTAATAATGTCCCACACGGAGTCAACAAGACTCCTGAAGCCGCCCTTGAGTCATCACCGGTCGTGGGTAACAAACCACCACGCCGGGATGGGCATCGACGACGCCGTCGCCGCCGAAAGCCGAGTCTGGTGAAACAGACTGGAGTCGCCACGAGCGACTCGGAGTTAGCTAAATAGCTCCTCGGGCACGGCCGGCCGAAGAATGCTATCGCATCTTCTACGGCAAGACCTGTTGTAAGGTCACGGCAGGAGCCATAACATTGGCTGTCCTGCCTGAGGTGTCAGATTTTCTGAACCTCGATGAAATGTCGATGTACGACTTCCTGGTCAGCGTGAAGACTGGTGAGATCGTGGAGATCCTCTCCTGAAGAGTTGAACTCTTCTTCTGTAATGGACGACTACGTCCTGGACGGACTCCGTCAACGTGGTTGCAGTGAACTCTGCAACAGGTCGCAAGACCCTGTCCATCGCGGGTAACCCTCGTGGACCGCCAAAGGCTTAGCCGGTGGACAGGGCTTTATGCCCAGCATGTGTGGCTGCAACATCGGCAGCACACATAACCGACAGCCGTCGCGCCGTACGGGCTTTGACTGTGGTGGTGCTGAACAGCACCACCGGAATGGTGGATTAAATCCGCCTCGCTCGTACCCCTTGCATGTAAATACAGGTTGAAAACAGCAGAGCATAGCCCAAGACCCATGCCGGTTGCTTTGTGTGCTCACCCTGCCGTCTCTACCCTATCCGCTAGTGTCCGGCATAGGTGCCTATTGGGTGACTTCACCTAGCTCCCAGCTTCACTATACCCCTATATGCGGAACGGCAGTCAACTCCGCGCAGGAAAAGAGACGAGATAACTACAATATGTACGCTCACGAACAAGGTCTCTCGAACCAATAATTTGGTAGCTTCATTGTGCAATTTTCTTCGCATCCGAAGCTCGATTCGAGAACAAGTATGTGTTTCCACCAACCTCTCATTGCCGTCACCTATATCTGTGGTGACTCGTTAACGACGGATACGACCATAAACCTCCACAAGGTCACAGCCTCGGATTCGGACGCGGTTCGTTCTCTATATGGAGTTCAATCTAACGGCAAAAGGTATGTACGTAAGGCTGGCTGAGGTGGTGACGAACAGAAGGCTTGTTCGACCCGTCCTCAACAAGAACCAAGCTACACTAAAAATCGCAGTGATTGGAGGAGGAAAAGAAAAACGCGAGCCTATGTGATAATCATGTCAATACAGCAATGAGAACGATGAACCACTTCAACTCGACGTTAATCTTTGTGAGCTGTGAACGAGTAATTTTCGTATCACTTCTTTTGTCAGTAGCACAGGAAGGGAAATTGGGGTGACTAACTAGGTACCTGGTTGCTACTACACATGCTGCATTCGAAAGCTTTCTATTTTTTGCGTAATGCCCCTCACGCAGCCTGCCAAACGGGTCCTTGGGATGTTTTTTTTTTTTGGAAGGTGCTATAACCCATGTTTTCTTTAGGGTTAGGATTACGGCATACATATATTCGCTACGTATACTACGTGGTTTTGCCATGTAACAATATGTTTGGTACACACAGCATCTTCGTCAAATAACTTACGGAAATATTACTAACTGTGCTTTTTGTGTGTGTAGACAGCGCTTTTTTGTCTAGATAGTGGTACTTATCACGTCATTAAACCAATTCTATATGTTTCCATGTGTTTTTGACGTATTCAAGAACATGTTCAATACATGTTTACGAGACTCGAGAAAAATTGCAGACTGATTTAGAAACTTCACTGTCGGCAATAGCAATTCCTGGGGACGTAAGTCCAGTGTCCAATGAAAACTGTGCGAGGTTACGATAGTACGGTTTGACAATTGAAGTGGTAGACACCAAAACCATCGGTTATTATGTTATGCATGGAGAAAACATGGCCAAAACATGGAATCGCCTTCATGAGCTTGCTGCTGGCAGCGTGGGGAACGCTGTACTGCTTCGTGCAATAACTTGATGAAGTTGAAGAGTTAAACCATCAACCTCGTGTCGCCATTGATGGCTTCGGAGAGCTCGACGATCTGTCGAAGGATCTACCAGCGCCTGCACACCAAGCCATTAGGGGAGTAGTCGCTACTAGCACCCTTCCAAAGCCGCTTCCAGAAAACAGACATACAAACAACCCGCAGTTGTCGCCATCCTTCTGGAGCGGGCTGTGCACAGCTTTCTGGCTAAATCCAGTTAGCGTAGTGGCAATCATCACTGATGTCAACTCCTTGAGTAGTTTGTGGTGCGGTGCCTTGTCCAGACTGTCGTAGCATAGCAGGGTCTGGTTGCTGTGATCCATCATGATACCCGCCCAGTGGCTCCGATTCAGGTTGATAGGCATGAACACGAAATCTTCGCTTGCGGTTTCCTGAGCAGCGCGGATTGATTGTGGGACCAGCTTGCCTTTGTCTTTCTTGTGCAGCGGCACACTCAAACGCGGTAAAAACAGTGTCTTGTTGTTCTGGAACCTTTTCGCCAGCGTCTCCAAAAAGGCGTGGATAATCACGTCGTAGTACCACATCCCGGTTCGAGCACAGTACAAATGCGACCAGTTGACGTCGAATGGAAATCCAGGTAGCTTCCCCCCGGTCCCGGGCCACGCACCTTGTAGTTGGAGGGCCACCTCTTCTGCACCTTCATCAGGACAAAGTGACTCAACCTCGCCCATCAGCCACCCGTAGCACCGCAATCCACCGCTACATGTATTGGCCATGTTCCAGAGCGTTTGCATGGCCATTACCTGGCTTTCGGTGAAATTGCCGACTCCGTCAACGGTAACGACCAGTATCGTCGACTACATTAGTAAGGTCCACTTCATCGTCTTCTGGACCATCCAGCTTTTCTTTTGCAATCTCATTGAGCGCGAAACTACTCCATTGTTCTGGGAGATAATGGTGGGTGGCACGCATAGCCAGATGGACATCTGTTTCCTCTCAAATGTCTCGAGAAATGAGGCAACCTCCTTCAGAGAAGGTTCGTGCTCCTCCAGATATCCCACCACCTCCACAACATCTTTTCCGAGCTGAAGTTCCCGCAATTTGCTGCCGTTGTTGTAGGCATTTTGCTCGATACGACGTTGGGTGTCGACTTGGCCCCGCTTTAGACGTGGACGACCAACTTGTGACGCGGGCTGATTGAGCTGCTTCAACGTCAGCTCTTCGGCAGACCCACTGTCACTTCCTCCGCCATGCACACGATCACCATTTCCTTCACACTCCCCACTGTCGTTGTGAACTTGGGTCTGCTCAAGTTGACTATCGTCACTCTCAGCTCCAGCATGATCCGCAGGTGCTTGACTCCCGGTGGCTATTGCTGGGGTCCCTTGCCGTAAGTCCACCCACCACGCTTCCAAAGTCTGCATGGCAGTCTCGAATTTGTCGTCTGTGAAATCTGACAGCTCGGTCGAAATACGGGAGAGTACATCCTGTGCGCGCCTAAACTTGTCCTTCTCTGTCATCAGTTTCTTGTGCTTGATTTCGTCTTGAGTCGAGATGACACGCAGTGGTATCTCGACGTCTGTCAGCTCTTCCTCCAGCGCAGAGGTTCGCTGCCACCTATACAAACACACAATATTGGAAACATGGGAGACACATGGTTAATACCTTCAAGAAGCCTGGAGTCTCTGACATGGATACAGCGCGAAAAAAACATGGATTATACCTGGATGAAATGGACGCATACGGAATCGTCAGCAATCCGTCTGCCTGCTTTCGAAAGAGCAAGACGTGGCGGCAAGGCAGCAGCATGGTCACTGAGAACTCGCAATCACACAGCCATGTTGCTTTGACGACGTGGTGAGTCCGAGAATCCCTGACGACGTTGACGATGTCACCATTGTCGATAAATTGATAGTGCTGCATCGAATCAGGGTCGACAACGTACGTGAGCTCCTCGAAGAAGCTGTCTGCAACCCACGGTGTGGTCATACCCAGTAGCTGGTTCATCTCTTCGCCGAAGTTATTGTTTCTCGTACACCCAGGCACGAGGGTTTTTGCCGCGTACCCGTCCTCCTTCACCCGCCGGTACTTCAAAATCGTGTCTAAACAGTCAACCAACGAGTAAGAATTGTCGATATCGGCCTTCAGCTTACCAAAAAAGCTCTCGAGCCTGTTGTTGGTGTTGTTGCGAAAGTGGGGTAGATGCATACGCTCCGACATAACCCACATATCCGTACAGCTCATCCAGTTGTTATCAAAGTAAGTCCACAGAGCGTCATTGCCGTTGCGACTAGCCAGCATCTTGATCTCCTGGGCGTGGTCACGCAGTTCAACATCCGAGCGGGAGTAGACCATGTTGTGCACGCAAAGCTTCATCTGCTTCAATACCTCGCTCGGGTATGTACCGTACTTCTTGTCGTCGCGCACCGCCTTGGTCAACCACTTAATCGCAGGAAAGTGACACAGGAGGCACCCGACAGTTTGGCAGCATCCTCTTCACCACTTCAACCTCCTTCATGTCTTTATCGACGACCACGACCTTGATCTTCTCCCAGCCACTGGCAGTCTGAAAGTGTTCAGGCGCTTTTACCATATGCCAGTCTGCATTGCGCTCGATCACCGAGTGTTGAATATGGGCTGTCCGTTTCCGAACTTGTCCATAACCATGAGTGTACAGAGTTGGTAGTTGTATCTAGAAACAGAAGAACATATACATGGCAAAACTTGGTTATAACATGGCAAAAACATGGATATGATTCCTGCCGTGCCGATTGGTCTTGTGAGTGCAGTCGATCAGCAATAGCTCCGGAAAGCGTCTGTGAAGCTTCCGCATGCGCTCGGACGCGATGGAAACGACAGCGGTCTGTCCACGTGAGTTTTCATTCACAGTCGATACATTACCATCAGCTGACATATGGAGCTTCACTAGTAGCTCAGCTACCTGGTCCTCATCAGAAAACTCATCGCCTACAACACCAGTGCACACTCGGCTGCATTACTTGGCTGACGAACCACATCAGCTTCTAGAGTGGTCAACGCACCGGAATGCTTGATCCGCCTTATCAAGTTGTGAACATCCTTCATTCTCACACGGTGGAGGGTGTTGCTGCGTATATACTCGTAGATTCGGTTGGGTTTGCTCTCCGACTGCACCATTAACTCGATATCACTCATGACCGGAGACCCACTGGGCATCTGGCGAATACGTAGGTAAGACCTGTAGATCTCCTCTGAGACTTGGTGATTGCGGCCGAAGAATGCACGCTTCGCCTCGATGATCCATTTATCGGGCTTTCTCTGAGAGGCTTGCGCAACGAATCGAAAGGGACAACCGGTGTAATGAACGCGCTGGACTGGGCGACGTCCAGTGGCACGCGAGCGGGGCTTCCACCCATGAGTGCAGATGTACACGCGCTTGAAACGGATCGATGTGTTGAGGCACAAATGGGACTTCGGAATCCGGCTTCCCTTTGTACCGCTTCTGTGAGCGAAGTCTGGTGGTGCGCAACGCAGTATTCAGCGTCTCTTCAACCACCGTAGCTGTGCTTGTCTGACCCTCGTAGGTCTTCAGGTACGTCTCTAACCTCTTCCAGGACTTGTGCTGTGATTTGAGCGTGGGAACGTAGTGAAGACCGTCTGCACATTCCGAGGAGGAGCGTTTGCGTGACGATTGGCCACTCACTGATGTCTGCTCACCACTGTCCGCCTCAACATTGTCCTCTGAGTCATCTTCCTCGTTGTCACCCTCCTCGTCGTCGGCTTCTTCTGCATCGGCCTCCTCGGCATCAGCTTCCTCCTCTTTAACCCTCTTCTCCTCGGCTTCCTGCACTTTTAAACGTTTCTGAATCCGGTCTGTGTTCTTGGTACGAGCTATGGTGAATTATCTGCAAAGTGCATGAAAAAAACAAGGTCAAATACATGGGTGGCACATGGACGATCCCAGTTTGTTCAGCAAGGATTGCCATGCATGACAACAACGCACCGCACCTGCGTCAGATCGTTGGAAACTGTGGCACCCGTGTGTCCACGTGGTAACTGATCTTGCGTGGAATCTGCTGGTGACAAGTAGAAGACGTTAGTACAGTTGAGGCCACGCAAAGACAGTTAAGCATGTCAATTGTATCCGGATCGGGAAACTCAGTAGCTCCCCTGCAACTGGTCGCGGAGTCTCAACAAGGATCACTAGCTTCGCTGCTTCCTGGTAGGACGGCTGCTTTTAGGCAGGAGATGCCGCTCAGTCAAGGTGTTGTGCTAAAAAGCAAAGTGAAACACACACCAGTTGATTAAATCGTTAATGCAGCGACCTCTTCGCTGGGAACGTCGTTTTACCTTGATACTGACGTCGACGTCTTCAATTCCCGTCCGTGAGCGTCGCGATCGAGTGTAACTTTAAATGATCAGGAGGGGCGGCGGCGGGGGGGGGGCGGAGTGAATGGCGCTCGCGAAGTGGGAAAGTGGCGCGGCCAAACGGGAAATAAGCCAGACTGATTCGTGAAATAAATGGGTGTACGGGCTGCAGTTGGTATTTAAAGATAAAATACAACATGGGAAATACATGTAACGAAAACATGGATTATAGACTGCTTTTTTTACATGTTGGATTTTTAGAACACACATGCGTCAGGATGTTTCAAAATAAGTGTTGCTTCCTGATTCCAAATTTCTAGAGGTCCAAAGTGATCAAATTAAGATTTGGAAAGTTTGTGATTTGTATCTCTTGAAAACTTGGCTCTTTTTGTGCGTTCCAAACACGACTGTACTTCTCCCAGGGTAAAACGCGGAGCAACTCACGTGTGGGCTCACGTCATATTATCTGCAGACTAATATCGCAGCAACTAACTAACTGATGGTATCTTTTGCGACTTAGGCTCCTGCTGCAAGGTGTGACGGAGGCACGATGGAGCAAGGAGGAGGTCGATTCAAGCCGAAGTTCACGCGTTTCAAATGCTACTAGGATGGACGTTAGGAGGACCTGTTAGCTGGAGCAGCACGACCCGCTCTTTCTTGTAAGTGAAGCGATCTTTGTCTTGGCGTGCCAAAAAGAATGAAGACAGGTACTGTACATGTAGGTGGTTTGCGAGCGGGGTTCATTGGCCTTCTACAACGCGATGAAAGGTGAAAACAGTGGCACGACGCGATCGTGGCTCGTCCGCCGACGGCGTCTGGTCCTGGACCAGTGGTCCAGTCTGGTTGCCTTGCGAGGAGCCCGTGCGTCGCTCATATAAATCATCGCCGCCCCTCTTGCGAAATATTGACAGGTTCGCGTCGCGGGCTGGTCGTCAGGAGCAAACAGGGTGGAAATTCCTCACCAGACAGATCTCAGCGCCATTGGAGACGGCTGCGTGGCCTAGGACGGAAGAGGGCGAGAGAGAGAGAGCACGGCTTGAGCTCTCTGATCTCACCACGAGCACGAGCGGATCAATCTAGCTTGACCGCCTCGCCTGTCCTCGAAGTTGAGCCTTACGACCCACAAAATAGCCTCCAAAGCTTCGAATCGAAGTCGTTAGTCACTTTTCGCCAGTTGCAGTGAGTTGTACGCCACGGCCCAAAGACACCTTTGTCAAGGCGCGACCAAGCAACGCCACCTCATTCGTACCCTCAAGCCTCTTCAGCAGAGCGAGCAGAGCCCGTTGAATGTGTGCGCGTGACTTGGTCCGGACGTTCCTTCTCGGGGGTGGAACAGCGCGGTGAGTATGGACAAGTCCTTGCTACGTTGGCGTGGTCTGCTATGTGCTAAGCTTACTACATGTTATGCATACTAGCAGCCCTTGGAAGGAGAAAATTAATGCACAACTTATTTGATGTTGTAGAAATTGCATCCCATTCATAGGTGTGGGGTGGGCTGTATTTGGTTCTAACACACAGCGGTATGGTATAGTACACTTAGTCACTCAAAGGACCGGACGAGGAAGGACACCACGAGTGGACATCGAAGAAATGCAGACTCTAGCAGGAAGTGTCCATGCAGTCCAGCGGCAGTCGAGCGAAGGCGCGACCGGCCTTGGTGAGCTCGACACAGCTGCTGCTGTGACTGAGCATGGTCATGGCCTTGGCTGCGACCTCGTCGGCATCAGCCACAGCTGACGACCGAGAAGCCGGTGGCGAACGGCTGCGGCTGGAGGGCGAGCGGCCGGCCTTGGC
>JAHWLE010000021.1:0-57494 GCA_024679135.1 Phytophthora foliorum
GCAGTGAAGTGTGTCGGGCTTGGCGGGGACGATTCCTGCTTGAGCACGCGAAGGCGCTCGGCGAGGCTTGCAGTTATCGTCTTTGAGCTGTCTGGAATCTTGAGTAGTAGGGTGTCCATGACCTTGCTCGTTGACATCAGCACAAGAGAGATCCCCCACTTGCGTCTGATGTAATAGGCCTTATTTTGAGACTTCCGCTTGTCCTTCTTTTCAGCAACCCGTTTCTTTTGCGAGCGCTTATCGCATTTAAACTTCTTGTTTACATGACACTTCACCGAGTACGAGGTCGCAAAGGCTTTCTTGCATTTTGGGCAGCGTTTGCCAGCGTCTGCCTTGCCCTGCTTCTTTGACTTGCCAGTTATTGACGAATGAGAGTGCAAGTAATGGCTGGCTGCCGTTTTGTGTACCCATATTCATTTTGAGTACCTATACCCATTTTCCTTTTTTCGGGTACCTCGAGCTCCGAAAGCTCGAGCTCCATAGTTTTTCCCGTTTTGAGCGCTTTGTTACGTGACTGTGTCGGTTCCCACGCCGAAATTACACGCTCTATCTGTCTCGTCGCAGTTAAATGCCTCGCTGGCATTATAACCGCTATAATTGGCCTTAAAACCTTGACCGAACTCAGCTTTATAGTATACTTTTACCTTTAAACCGTGCGAAGTACGCTGCACAAAGCCGTGTCGGTATGCAAAACGGCGTAGCAGCCTCAACAAAGATTCGTATACCGTAAATGTGTAAAAATAGCAGCCTCGACAAAGATTCGTATACCGTAAATGTACCTTCTTTCCCTTGGTGTAGTCCTCCAGCCACGCCGAGTGCTCATCACGAACGTAGGAAGCCATGATTGCGGCGGTAAGGGGCCGGCTCTCACGCCGAGTGTCCTTCATGAGCGCGCTGCAGCGCTGGGTCGGCTGTTGGGGGCTCTGAGGGGGGCTCGACGGCTACCTCCATTTTACGAAGTGACTGGCACAGAAATAGCGGCTCTATGGACGAATTCGATTTGCTAAAACTTAGATGTTGAGTGATTTGATTAGATTTTGAGTGATTTGATTGGTTAAAAAAATTGGTATGCACATCGTCTTTTATCATGCACGCCCGTTTTACGTTGACTGGCAGTTAGTTTTGTCGGCAGTTGCATTCTGTCCGTTGGTGTAATCAAACGGTGTCCGATTCACTGGTGAACTACATGTATTGTGGCTTGCAGTTGTTTTGCCCTTCGGTTTGACCTCAGATATCGTAGTGGTCGGAAAAGATAAATCCTACCTTGGCAGGGATAGGTTTTTATAACTCGGAGCCACAACCACCATTTTGCCCCACCCGTTTTTTCTAAATCAGACCGCAGTTCTCTATTCCCCCACGAGCGACAGCCACAACTGCCGCAGCCTCGACCGCCCCAAGCGACAGCCATTTCCAAGTGACAGCTTATCCACCGCCACCTGTTCCCGCTCTGGTAAGCTCCCTGCACCTGACTTCTTACTGACAGGTGCCCTCAACAAGTGTTGACGCCGCTATTGTGTTTGCCACGGACCCCGATGCTACAGGATCGAGTTGCTGGGGAGGGGAGAGGGGGGGGGGGGCGACAAAGGAAGCCGTGCAGTGAGCTTCGCTGGTAAACAGATGTGTTCGGTTCTTATGGTGTACCATGTGTCCTCTAACGCTGGTTGTTGTTGGGTTCAATAATTGGAAGACTAAGATTGCGGCGGATAGGAACGGTCGGGGAGAGGAGTGCGTGAAGAAGAAGACCCCCATGAGGTCTCGAGTATGGCATGGACTTCCCAGTGTATCGGGGGCTGTTACAGCGAGCCGGTGTACAGCATGCAGGGGTACCGGTTGCCCGACAGCCGCCCCGACAAGTTTGGTAAGCCAATTCCGTCGTCTATGCCAAATCAGAGACGCCATACTTACTGGAATTGATTATCTTCTGTGTTATGCAGCACAGACTAGGGCCTAAGTGAAATGCAGTCTTCTTAGCCATTTTCTGAAAAGGTCTTCGTTGCACAGCGCTTCCGCAATGGATACAAGTGGACTGTCAGCGATGGTTACACCCAATACAAGTGGGGATTTACCGAGAGTTTTGACAGCCTGTTTGACAGTTCGTATTGGAGAGGCTCATGGTAATGCTCGTGGCGGCTGGAAATGTGATGTGATGTTTGATGTTGCCGAAGGCTATGATGCGTTTCGCGCAAAATGCATAACAAAGTTCAACGAGTTAGCAGCAAGTATAGAGGTGTTGAAGCGGAAGAAACACATTATGCTGGCTGAAGACAGTGACATCTATTTGAAGCGATCGGGCAACGAAAATCAAGACAAGTACGGCCGCTTATGGACGTCAAGTTTTGTGGAATCACTTCAACGTCGCTGGAAGCTGCTAAAACCAAGTAATCGAGCGCCTGGGGGTCAGTTTAAGTTTCTGGTGTTCCTGTACGTTCGCAACGATACTGCACCTGCATCGTCAGCTGGCTTTCAACGTGCAACTGAGAAGCGCGTCCAACAGGCCCGCTTGCAGCGGTTAGCACACGAAGCAGCCAGCACTGTCAGCTATAGGCCAATTACGTCCCACCACCTCGACATTGTTAACGCCCGTCGCCCCGACGCCGCCACCTTTCACGTTCCTGACGATAACACGACAGCACAAGCGTTGGAGCTGGATCGACAGAGAGAAGACGAAGAGCTGCAGCGCGCACAGGCTGCTCAAGACGCTCGTGCGCAAACAGCTACGATTAAATTGCGATGGAGTGGGGTGTGGATACCGGTCGAGGTTGATGTTATTTCACGGAGAAGAGCGGTTGGGTTGCCCGACCATAATATCTTCTCGGCAGGAATCTATCACGACTTCAGTCCAAGTGCACCTACCCAACCTAACCTGGACGACGAAGAGCACAAAGATGATGAAGACGACGAAGGGGATGGAGGTGAGCAGAACGAAGCCATGGAAGACACTGAACATTATGTGAACATTCTAAACAGTGTAGCATTATAGCTTTAGTTATCTTGCTGTTGCTCTTTGCATGAACTGATTAAACCTTCGAAGCCTTCGCTTCTGAGTGACGTGCTATTGTATCCGCAATACTGAAAAGATCCCAAAAAGTTATCCATGTCACGACGAGTACACTTTTTCATTGCAACATCCAGAACCAATTCAGGATAGAGAGGGAAGACAAGGTTCGCATGGCGTTGAATCCAGCGTTTCAGTAGTCCGAACGCTTGCTCTATAGGATTCAACTGAGGGCAATATGGTGGCAGGAAGGTTAACCGCGCCCCGCATGCATGTACAGCAGCTTCAAGCTCAGGATAGACGTGAATCTTCGCGTTGTCCAGGATTATTATCGATCTTGGGAGTGGCCAAGGGTTTAAGAGCGGGATAACATGCTTTAGAAAAGCTTTATGAAACTTTCCTCGCGAAAATGTTCCCTCTGTCCATTCCCATCCTATAAACCCCGACACATCTAGAGCAACCATGATTGACAAGCGTTTTCCCCGACGGAAAGGCAGCCGTACGATCGCTTTTGTGTTTTGTCGCGACCACGCGTAGCGTCGGAAAGCATGGCGACCGTCCTTGAGGTCTCGTCGAGAAAGACTAGCTGTTCTGCGTACGAGTACAACGGTAGCAGTTTCTCTTTGTAGATACGAATCTCGGCAGGAACAGCTTCATGGGCAGCCTTCGAGAGTACTTTGCGAGTCAGGTTTAAGTCGAAGTTGAGTGCACGGCAAATAGTCGAAGTAGAGACCGTTTTAAGGAGAGGAACGATGATGCTGTCGCGCAGCTCCTCGATATAAAACGTTGGGTGGCCTTCTACATACGCCTACACGAACTTCAGCACTGCTACTGGCCATCTTGTATGTTTCTCCTTGCGCTCTTGCTTGTCGTTGACGATGCCATCCCTAAAAAAGAGAGCGTACCAGCGTCTGATAGACCGTAGTTTAGGGCCGAGTAGCTCGGACACATGCACAACAGGGATGTTGTACACGTGAAGCAGAGCGACAGCTCGCCATCGAAAGTCATCCGTGTACGTCATGGAAACCACCGCAGTGTAAGAACTCAAAACAAGAGCATCGGATATAACGTGAGGACCAGTCGTTTTTGCCGATTTAAAACGGCAATTCTGACCTGTTTCGACGACTCGACCGCGGGTAAGCCAGCTAAATCCTACTTGCGCTGGGGACCTATGCATTTATCTCTGCAAATTATATCCGATCAGACCTTTGACCATGCCAAAACTTTTGCAAGCCACAATATTACATACAACTTGTACTGTCGATTACTCTACGCTGATTTGTAATCCGGACAGGTGCAGGCAAACATGCTGGCTATGTCTCAGTTCTCCCAGTTGACAAAAAGGTTCCCCACACAACATTATGCACCCCAAGACAGTTGTGATCACGGGCAGCACGCGCGGCATCGGCCTCGAATTCGCCAAACACTTCACCACTGCAGGATGGAAAGTCATCGGTGTTGCACGCAACATCAACCAAGCGGACAAGGCGAGTCCTGTTGGTATACCGGTCATGGTACCAGATATCTCTCGCTGACTGCCTTGTGCTTTTCCAGTTGAAAGCGTTGTCACCGTTCAAGTTGGTGTCGTTCGACTGCACCGACGAGGCGTCGATTGCCCACGCGGCGGAGGAGCTGAAGGACGTCCCCATTGACCTGCTCATCAACAATGCAGGCATCTACGAGGACGGCGGACTGGAGACCACAACCAAGGAAATGCTCATGCGCCAGTTCGAGGTGAACGCTGTGGGTCCGTTCCTGGTGACGCGCGCGCTGCTGCCGAACCTCAAGTTGGCGGCCCAGCAGAACGGCGAGGATGGAGCGTTGGTGGTGACTGTGTCGTCTCAAATGGGCAGCATCGCTGGCAACACGCACGGAGGCAACTACAGCTACGGCGCGTCCAAGGCCGCGGTGAACATGGTGAATGCCAGTTTGGCGATCGACCTCAAGCAGCACAACATTGCGGCGATCGTGGTGCACCCGGGATACGTGGTGACGGACCTCACGGGCGGATTAGGCGATGTCCACACGGACGAGAGCGTGCGAGGCATGACGGGCGTCATTGACAAGGTGACGGTGGCTGATACTGGCAAGTTTTTCCACTTCCAAGACCTCGAGATGCCCTGGTAAGCGATGAGGCAGCTAATTGCAAATGTCAAAAACAGCGAGCTTCGTGTATTATCCCTGGTAGAAGAGCGAAGGGAATACTGTGTGCTGTTGTTCAACGAGTACATTTGATACAAAGTCATTCGCGGAATACTGGATCTGGTGAGTATGCAGGGAAGTCGACTATGAAGACGAGTGCAAGACCACGCACACCTGGTTATCGCGACGTACGTTTTCCTGGCTGCGGATAGCTGAATATGGCTCTATCTAACTTTTTGAAATGGCAAATGGCTCAAGAACCGGAGGGAATTCCCATTGACTTGCTCATCAACAACGCTGGTACATTCACTGGGAACAGCGGCATGTCGTCGACCACGAAAGACGCGCTCATGACGGAGTTTGAGGTCCACGCCGTGAGTCTGTTCTTGGTGACGTGTTCAATCTGAAGTTGGCTTCAGGCAGAATGGCAAATAGTGCTCGTGTGGGTCTGGGCAAATCGAGACCGGTACGCGTATGCGGCCTTAAAGGCAGCGCTGCACATGATCAACCTGACGAAATGAACCGCCACCACATCGCCACGATTTTGCTGGATCCGGGTTACGTCACCACAAATCTGCCTCGCAGCAGCTACGAAGCTGAAGCGGACCGCGTGGTTGGTGCGATGATCCGCATCATTGAAAAGTCCAAGATGAGGGATACGGGTAAGTTCTTTCACTTCGAAGGTCATGAAATTCCTTGGTGAACATGCTTCACGCGTGATTTTCCTTTATAAGCAAGAAAATGGTGCGTAGAGGATCGATGCTACCGTTTTGTAGCATTGCGGTTCCTCCAGCAGCTAAAGTTCAGCTGGTGTCTTAAACTGAGGCTCGACCATAAGCAATAGTTCTCTGTGCGTTCAAGAGAAAATATTTTGTTCTACTCACTCCATGAGACGTAGATACTTCGAAGGGCCTTGGCTCTGCTATCCATTCTTGAAAATCCGCTCGACCAGCAGCTCACCGATAACGATATCGAACAAGACGATTCTGATCACAGGACTAGCGTTTATCAAATATTATACCCTAGTACGAGCGAGGGTTGGAACCTCATTGCTACAGACAGCAACAATCAATATGTGCGAGCATCCGAGCAAACCCTACTTTGTTTTCCTTTTTTTTGGTGCTCAGCTGGAGGCCCTTGCATCGTTCAAGACGCTGACTACTGACCCTCAAGACGACACGACGATATTTCAGGCAGCCAAGGAGCTCAAGTAAGAAACGAAGTGTAGTCGCCTAAACGAAAGCAATCAACGTGATCTCTATGACGAAAAGTACATTTTTCACAACTTTGTAGCTCTACTGATCTCTACGCGGACTCATTCCTGACGTAATACGGTTCCTCTTGGAACGCGGTCGAGCAATACGGGAAAGTTGCACCCTCCTCATCCGGGTTGAAGAGGTTCTTGCCAGCGTAGATCATGACGTAGACTCCTGCGACTGTGCAAATAGTGGCGATGGCGGCGCACATGAGCTTCTCCCAGATCGGGAGCTTCGTCCAGAAGACCTTGATGTAGAACATGAGGGGCAGAATGAGGCTGGACATGGTGATGGCGGTGGCGCCAGTGAAATCGACAAGATCGAGGAAGTGGTCGCGGAGCAGGATGGAGAGGACAACGAGCACCGCGATCAAAGAGATACGCAGCATGATGTAGCGAATAACGTTGGCGCCGCCCTTGTACTCCGACAGATCGTCCTCACTGTTGGCAGCGGACAAGCGGGTCGAGCATTGACGGTTGTTCTCAAGGTCAGGGACGGACACAGCAGGCGACGAGGCCGCGAGGTACGACATCTTCTCCTCCATCTCAATTTCTCGCTCCTCGCTGTCGGTAGCGAGAGGGTCAACCTGGTGCATGCCCAAAACCAGACGCTCCACCATGTAGAAGGCCGGGTGCAGGAATGTTGAGAAGGCAATCGACAGGTGAAGCTGCATGAACAGGAACGCCATGACCACGGCACCACGGTCAGCGAGGAACCCCAACGTCGTCGTCGTGTACGGGTCCGAAGTGTTGGCCACCGAGAAGAGCAAGTTACCAGACATTTGACAGCCACCGACCGAGTAACCAGCAATGGCAATAGCCAAGAAGAAGGCCGACGCAACGCCCAAACTGACCATGATGACACGGGGCATACGCTCAGGCTGCGAGTGCTGGCGCTGCAGGTCGGGGATCACGGTAGCAGCGGCGTAGGCAAGCGATAGGTTACCAAACGTCGTGATGACCTGGTGCATGGTCACGTCGGCCGTGGGCGGCGACGGGTGTCCGCGCTCCTCGTAGATCAGGATGGAGATGCCGATAATGTCGGCGACGATCGTGCCGAGGCATCCGCCGATAGCCATGCCCGTGCTCTCCTTCATCGTCGGGATCAGTGCAACCGGAACGACCATGAGCGCCATGAAAACGATCCACACGGACTGACTAAAGCTGTCCGGGAACAGCACATCGAGCAGCGTGCCGCCCAACACAAGGAACGCACAGGGCAGCAGCAAGCAGACACCCATCTGGGAAATCACCACCAAAATGCGGCCCCACTTGCCGGCGACCCAGTGGCCGAGGTCACCGTACGTCTTCACCGTAGCTGGGGCCACCAGAAGCACCTTGGAAAGCACCACCGACGCGTAGATGTTGGCGAACGCCATGAACAGCAGCGCGATGGTGGCGAACACCCAACCGGCACGAGCGTAGTTGGACGGCATGCCCAGCGAGCCGATACCGCAGACGCAGCAGAAGATGTTGAAGGCAGCCTTGGCATCTTCGAACGTGAAGAGAGCAGAGCGCGACGAAGCTTGGGGTGCCATGGCTGTTGTCGCCTAGGCAGCAAAATGGATAATGAGCTCCTCGCATGAAAGTGAGCCCCGTGCCGGTGCCTTGGCTCATACATGCACCGGAACAGCGGATCTCAAAGACACGTAGCGCCCATCACCATTTTCGCTGGCTGGGAGGATCGAATTGCTCTGGTACTGTAATAGTATTCCAGCTGAAAAATGTCCCCACGGGACAGCGTTGCTGCCACAGCAGGGCCATCGAAGCACCAGCAAATCCAGTTTCTAAGTGCATCGAAGAGATCCAGTTCTGATACTGCCGCTACAACTACGACGTCGAAGTTAAACCGCAGCTTGAAGACGACAGCACTACATGGAAATCTTGCAACAGCAATAGTTACTAGTCATCTAGGTATTTCTGTATTGGAATCGAAAGCACTTGGAGGCTGATTTACCACCGATTGCCGTGCAGTTTTGCGTCTGCTCCGCTTACGGGCTCCCAAGTTATAGGTAAGTTGTGCACGCTCGTGGCCTTTCTAGTTCGACCATAAACAGCCAGATTGGATGAGGAACTTACCCGAACTGTATACATGTAGCGCAGGCGCTTGCAGCGCTCAATGCGAGAGTCCTTGAAGTCGCCTCCCAGTGCCTCCAAGTGGCAGACTTGATGACTCAACGCGCCCGCATCACATTTGCATGTTCCTTCGAGATGCTTCGGTTGGAGTCAACGGGATGCTCATAGCTGAAACAAACGATGCGTTAATCGAAACTGAAGGATGGGCCCAATATGGTTGCTGCAATGAAGGAAATCCGTCAAAGGCTTTGTTTGACTCAAAGCCTGGATCTAATCACAACACGGCGGCACCCCATCATGATGGAGAGAAACCGTGTTAAAGCGGCGCAGAGCCGTCACGTTTACCCATAACTTAGCCAATGTTTGGACGCGACAAACACTTTGTCCACACGAAAATTCGTCCCCCAAAGCTGGGGACAAACCTGTCCCCACAACCTTGTCTTTGTGCCTCAGCCTCGTTCATGCTTTGAACTCGGAGATCCGAACAGGATCGTAGCTTGCAAGTTCCTCCGGCTCGACGAACGACCGACACTGTTGCGGTTGCAGAGTAGAGCTCCGCCCTGTTCTAGCAGTGAAAATGACAAGGACGTGCACAATGCTATTCGAGCGTCGAAACGCTGGTGGACGACGACTTCGTCGAGGGTCCTGGTGCTAGCTTGGTGAGTTTCGATGGAGACACCAGTTATCGTGATGACTTGGGCAAACAATCACGTCGTTTATTACCTGGAAATGCGTGGCCGCTGCGCAAGGAACAATCAAGCTGCAAATCGACTGCGGGAGCAGGTTTAGAGCCGGCGGATCCCAACTTCCGCTTTTGCGCATCACCTTCAGACAAAACAAAACTTGCAGATTTCCCGAATATGTACAGTACATGAACCAGGCACAGACTCGGTCGGCACGGATCGTGTGCGTTGTTTGCGCGCAACGATGATCAGAATCAACGTCTCGTGGCTAGCAGCACAAAATTTAGAGAAACCAAAGCGCACTCTACAGTACCTAGCAGCCCTGGCAATTGTGTGGACCTGTCATTTGAGTAAACAATACTTCAGTCTACGCAATGTGGTGGACTGCTCGGTCCGAGGGGGTACCATACTGCATGTGGTACATGTACATCAGTTTATGTATTGTTTGCGGCTTTGGCCAAGTAGAAATCGGAAACATAAGACATTCAAGCACCTTGATTGAAGTCCCTCACTGCAACGACAACATAATGTAAATTTACAATCCGTACGTTCGTGGTCTCGACTCCCACGCCACAGATGAGCCAAAACGCTGTTTGCATGGGTTCTTTTGATGTGGCGGCATCGCTGATACAGTAGCTCAATCGCAACTTGCTATTGATCTGGTGGATACTGTCCGTAGGTTTCTCGATTTCTGGAGTATTGCTTGACAATAACTGGCTGCCCGGTCCCAGCGGCGGAGGCTGCCACGTCGCATCCATTTGAACTGAAATGTGAAGTCCGATCCTGTTGTAAACAAACAGTAACAAGTTCGTTTTTGCATGAGGTTCTCTTGCATGCATCACCGCTGAAAAAGCACGTACCGAAATGCTCCATCGTGGAAGGTAAGATGAACACAATGCATACAAATATCCGCATACTATAGTACAGAGTCTTTAGCACACGAACGATTGAAAAACCAAATTGGTGTTCAACTACGATGTACAAGACCTCGCGTCTGGGGATAATATTCGTGAGCACCGCCCCCTAAGTGCCAAAACGCTTGGAGGTAGAGTCTGTAGACCATCGGGATCACGCACTCAACGTATTCGATGAGCACAACGTATTCGCAGTGAAACATCATCTGCGCGGTCTCGCGTACTAACTAGCCTCACTTGTTCTTCGACCATGGCGCTGGATCTGATTGTAGTTGCTTGGCCGAGTCGGCGGGACTAGAATCGTTAGCACCGTTGCATGTGACTCAAACATGTTGGCCGCCTTTAATGGAGCTATTCGAAATGATCGAAAAGGATGTTGGTGTCGAGTTTGTGTTTTGGTGGTTGGATTTATTGGACTTATAGCAGCCGAGGCCGCCGTAGTTTATCTATCACACACCCCGAAGCCGTGCCGCATGGTGCTCTCAGAAGAGTTGTTATGGTAGGGTCCAAACGACCACCAGAGCTTCGTCGTCGACGTCCGTAGTCCAAAAGCTGCGCCAATTCAAAGAAGTCCCAAACCAACGAAAGGAAGAGAAGATGCAGACACGAGACCAAGTCTCCATACACCTCTAAGAGCAAATTCGTCAACTAGATGAGCAGTTGTCACTCATGAATGACCGAAATGTGGTGGCGCGTCAAATACTCAGAGCGCTACGTACAACTTCTCCTAGCAGTAAGTCGCCTCGCTTGTTCATCGTCGTCGAGATGACCATCTGCACCGTCACAAAGGGATCCTGCAAATTCATGAGCGCCGACGTTAAGTCGATCTTGGACTCCAGCTGGAAGACTCGGCCTCCACGTACGCGATCAGCGTGAAGTCAAACCTCTTCCCCACCGAACTTTGTCATCCAGAATATATGAGGAAAACTACCCTCGGTCGTTGCACGCGCGATCTCGACCGTCGTCATGGCATGGTTCCTGATCGCGTGCACCTCCCTCCCACGCCGTCAATACGGCAGACCACACTCTTATGATATACGACCAGCAGCTCATCAAGTGCGGTAAAGTCCGGCGTCTTGAGCTGGTCCTGTTCCGGGGCCCATCGATGGTCGTACCCTCGAGCCATGCACCGGTAGTACGTCTTCATGACCTGCAAGGCCGCTGTCTGTGCGTTTTGGCGCACTAAACGCTCCAGTTCTTCCCTAATTTTGCGTCTTTTTCGCTGCTTCTTGGCGCTCGCGTCTTGGACTGCACGCGACGTCGAAGCGTCTTGGAATCCGCCGTCTGAGCACTCGGTTAAACCCACGCATTGGGTATGACGAACGTCGTGCAGTAACTCCAGATTAATTACTTTGCGTCACGACTAGCGAAATCAACTTCAACAAGTAACAGGTTGTGTGCAGTGTGCTTGGTATTGTCCATCGGGATGACTGATTTGATCGGGGAAGTTCTCGCTTTCAGCGGTTTGCTATCGAATCACACCCACTCGTTACGGAGGATGTGGAGGCGGCCATCCATCATGGTGGTGCGGTACGGGAGGTGGCGTGGAGCTGAAGGGCTCTTGACGTCGTCTTCGTCGTCGCTGTCGTTGAGAGGCAGCACGTCAACTAGTAGCAGTCGCTCGTGGCTGCCGCTGGAGGTCTCTGCAAATCCAGGTTCGCTGGGTTTCGTCTCGAGAGCAGCGATCCGGGGGGTGTACGTAGAAAACTCGGAGCGGTGAAGTTCCTTGCGGGATTCTTCCTCTATGTCCGTGACAGAAGGCAACGAGCTCGTGACACTGAGACTGGAAACCGCGGAATTGTAGGAACTGCGACGCGAGCGCTTGAGATTGCGACTCGGTTGTTGGTCGGTCGGATGAATGCACTCTGCATCTGAAGGCTTGTAGTCTGAGCGTGAAGAAACCTTGGAACGTCCTCTCCACGACGCTAACTCACGTCGAGCAAGCGTGCAGCAGCCTTGTAGCGTCCTCACAACAGTGGTGGCAGCTTGACCTTTCCACAGTGTGAACTGGTGTCGACGATGAGTGAGTGCGTGTCGACCTCCTTCAAATCGTAGCATTACACGCTTTTTTCCTTGTATCCTTGGTTGATCCGCTTTGACTTCATCTGTGCAGTGCTCTGCAAAGTTGTCGCCCAGTGCGCGAGACGTGTTGATGCCACTTTCTGCCGACGAAAGGGTTGCTTCAGGCACTTCCTCGCTGCACGTTTGACTCACTGCACGCTTGGTACGTCGCTTTGATCGTGTAAGGCGCACAACTAATACGTGAAGCGCTTGATGCATAATGTACGCAGTTGCCCCTGGAGCGCGGACTCTACACACTCCACTGTGTCTTTGCAGCGCGTCGACTTGGAATATGGAAATGGAGTGAGTACAAACGTGAAGGTAGCACATAGCCTGAAGAAAGGACGCAAAAAAAATAAGACTCGAGACACTACAGGTGACTGGTCCTCTGTGCAGACAGAAGCAAGAAGAGGTAAGAGGATGTCATGAAAGGCAACAACGTGGTAGCATTACAATACTCTTGTGCACGGGGACGTACCAGTGCGTCCTTATTCACCAGGTTGCTAGGCGCCTGGCACGTACTTCGAGCACAGTTGGGAGGCACAGTGATTCTTCATCCTCCTCCTTATCGCTGTGGTGGGGAAGCATTTGCTTACGACACTCGCTTTGAAACGATTTCGTAGTACCATTCATCATCTCTCCAGTGCTACTACTGCTCGCATTACTTTCCACTTCATGGTCGAGTTCGCGACGCACGCCTCCCCTACGGAGGCTTTCCTTGCTTCGACGCAGCCCTTCATCAAACTCTTCCGGTGAAATGGTAAGACGAGATCCGTTCACCTCTTCAAGGAAGGCTACACTGGAGACCAGGTGTGTGAAGAAATAACCTGGCTCCGACACCAGCTTGGTAGGATTTCGGTACTCCAAGATAAATGCGACGTTACGCTTGAGTTCGCACGGGTTCGCACGAAGCACCACATAAATCAATGCCGGCAAAAATTCGTCCGCCGACGGAAACCTGCCGTCATTTTGTGTCTTCAAAAAAGTTGTCAGATCTTGGCATACGCGTAATACCGCATCCATCTTCCGTCGAGGACTTGGACACAGAGTCATCGTTTCGAGCTGCCTCGCCAATCGATGCCAGGTTTGCTCCTGCTCTTCCGTCTTTGGGATGGGCAAGTCCAAATGCTTATATGTAACGAAGCCCAGCAAGCTGATGCGATCGTGAAAAGCCTCATCCTGGCTCGCCACTTCACGTGACGGGGTCAGCGTTTTGGCGTACAGCTTCTCCATCAGGAACGCCTCCAGCACTTCGTGTAGCAAGTCTACTCCATACTGATCTCGCACGTGCAAGAACTTCTCTTGCTCCCCACTCGCTTCATCTCCTTGCAGCAGCCTCCTCAGCTTCTGGCTGTGTTTGATCTGCTCCACCAGCTTCTTGATAAAATCGTGCACTCGTCCTCCCGGTCGGTCTCTCGTGGCGATCGCCCTCAACATTTGCGGCAGCTCCCACAGCTCTGCCCGCTTCACAAAGGACTGGATGCGGTATACGAGCTCGGCCGCCTGTGCGTCCTTCAGCAGCGCCATGAGCTCCCTGAAAGCCACGAGAAAGGCCATCTCTCGATCATGGCCCACCAGTCTCTTCGTCCGTGGACTGTGCGAGCGCTGCCATTGGTCCAGCAGCGTCTCCTGCTCGCTGAGCTCTTGCAGCAGTGAATCGTACCGTCTCACCGAGCTCTGGGCGTCGTCAGCCTCCGTGAGTTGCATGTCGTTGGCCAGAATTTGGAGCTTGAGCGCGTCCAGACTCGCGAAAAACCTATTTAACTCGTCGTGGACGCCCCCCAGAGCGTCGCGGCAATGGTTAGGGATAGCGGAAGCTGCCAGCGTCCTTGGGAGCCCATTGGTTGCGTCTGGAAGCGCCTGGACGCTGCGCTCGTCCACTCCGTCCACCCAAGACACGCGATTGGTGCGTGCAGCCAGTAACAACTCGCTGCGTCTCTGCTCCGAGAGCACGTACGACGGCGCCGCTGGTACGGTTGGAACCGCCGCGACGTGGGCGTTTTGAGACAACCGGCGCGATCCCTCGGCGTGGCTTGTAGCGGGAGCTGTAGCGGATTTACCGCCGCCACCGCGGCCCCAGAACATCATCTTGGCTGCTTGTAGATGGATACACAAATGATCGAGTTCGAGAGGGATCGTCTGATTCTGAGTGTGTTGTAAGAGAGGATTCGGACTTAAGATGGTGCATCACAAACATTCCGAGACGATGACGTATGGCACACCATTTTGACGGATACAGGTCGGAGAGGAGCGAAAATGGCGTTTTTCGGCAAACTTCTCATCACCGTGGGCGCGCTGCTGCTGGTGCACGCCGGCTACTACTCGGTGCAATGTACGATGCTGTCCTTCCTCTCTCTATCGCAGTTTTTTTCGGGTGTATTAACGCTGTACTCGTGCTGGAATGCGCCTCTGAAGATGAGTCCTATGTGAAGCTCACGGAGACGGCAGACGCGCAAATGCCGCCCTTCGAGGTTCATTTTTGTCCAATCCGAGAGTCGGATTTTCTTATTTGAAGCTGGTGATTGGCTGAAAATAGATTTTTGATGACTGCAGGTGGTGGTGGAGCTCGTGGCGTCGTTCCTCATCTCGCTCGTGGGCGTGTTGCTCACGTCTGGGGAGCTGCTGCCGATCCGGTCCAACGACGCGCTGCACTCGAGGTTCGGGGACCAAATTGTGCTAAAAAATGCGGTCAGGAGACTAAATTTTGGGTCATTTTGGTGTCGACAGGTCGCTGGCCACGGTCATCTCGAGCCCGGACTTCCACGTGTTCAACCACCGCGGGAAGGCACTGCACAAGCGCGTTATTTCATAGAGAGAGACGATGCTCGTGAGACGAGAGTGCTAGCTGCAAATGTGGTGCTCGGACGGACGGATACTTTTGTAGTGAGTCCCCAAATGGTTTTAATTGCTGGGTGCCTTTGCTGCAGTTTTGTGTTTGTGCTGTTGGGTTTCTATTATCAATAAGCTTATTACGAAGTTTGTACGGCTCTATGCGACGACGGACTCCAGCTAGCCGGCGAGACCTCGACCCTCAGTTGGACATGAGATCGAGGTCGTTGCCGATGGCCTCCATGGTGTCCAGGTAAAAACTGTCGAGCTCGTGGTCGATGTCGGTGAATTTGTACTCGTCCATCAAGGTTTCAAACTCGGGCGGGTGTTTCTGGTCGCGAGGGGTCATACGCCGCCGTGCCATAGACGCACCAGACCGGGAGGAAGAGCCGGGTGGAGATGGCGACGGCATCGGCCATGACGAAGAGAACGGTGCGCTCTTGCTACCGAAACACTCGTCCACAGCAGCAGCCGCGGCGGAACGAGGCGTTGCGCCGCTTGTGAAGAAGGAGCCGTCGGAGAACGGTGATTTTCGTGCGCTGATGAGTGGGGTCGCGGCAAGCTGGTAGAGCTCATCGCCGTGGCCGCCGTTGCTACCATCCAAGTTGGTCTGTTCAAGGAAGTGGCTTAAACCTTCCTGCTCGATGCTGCTGGTGCGAATGAGCCGAGGGTGGTCGAGTTTTCCATCCTGCTCGTCGTTTGACTGCCTACTGCTGTTGCTAGTGGTGGTGCTGGCGTTCGACTGCTGCGAGGCGGACATGAGCGGCATTTCAGCTAGCCGGGGTGTGGGTAAGTCGAGGAACGTGTCGGCGTAACCTCCTGCACCGCTGAAGTCGAGTTCTTGCCCCCACGCATGCCTGGTACTGGTGCAAGAAGCATCGACACGGAAATTGGAGGGCGTTCCGACACCAAGAAAACCTGATGAGCCGGAGCCCACACTGTAATCAAGGTCGAAATCGTCGAAGGTCGCAGAGCCACAGTTTAGCTTGCGGCGTGGTGTGCGCGGCTTTGGCTGATCTACGTCAAGTGCCAGGCAGCGAGTGGGTCGCTTCTTCGATCTTGCCTTGGTGGTTCTCTTCGGCCTGCTCTTCGAGTTCTTAGTTGTGCTGGTCTTTGTGGTGCTGTCCACTGGCACGGGCGAAGCTAGCGGAAACTCTCCGTCGAGAGAGGAAGAGATGAGCCGTGAGAACGAAGGTGACTCAAGTTCGAAGCACTCGAGGCCGCTGAAGAGCATGGACGACTGTCCTAGTGCAAGCGCGTCGGCATCACTCATTGCGATCCGACTGTCCACAATCAACCCGGAAGACATCGTGGCAAATTGGCTGTGTCGGTGCGCATTGAGCTGGTGGGAATTGAGGCTATTTTCAAGTGCAGCAGCGTTGTGCTGCTGTGTGCCACTTCGGCTGTTGCCGTTCTTGGAACCTGCTCGAGATGCTGTGCTGCGACTACGACTGCTTCTTTTCGCGGAGCTGCTTCTGCTGTTGCTGTTCGATCTGTTGTTGGTGGCAGTGGCGCTAGTCGTGGTGCCTGTTGCTGAAGGAGGCAAAGGATTGCCGTTACCTATCGGAGCGCCCATTCCTGCAGCTGCGGCCATCCGCTTCTTCTTCAGGTTGGCGACCCACTGATCCCGAACAGCGTTTCCTGTTGATGGCATCCCTGCTTCGCTCTCCATCATCTGACTCTGCAATTCACCGCGAACCCAGTGAGCTACTGATCGACAAGAATATTCACATGATGGCCAAGAAGAGCAAACGGACCACGCACCCGGTGAGCAACGGAAATGGGAGACAGCAGAATGGAAGCGGGGACCATCGCTCCGCGAACACCGGGAGTGCTCTGCTTGGCACTTGGCGCGGTGGTGACCATGTTATCAAGCTTCCGTTTCTTTGATCGCCTGTTGTGATGCCTCTTTCGGTGCAGCCCACAAAACAGAGGCAAACCGTGCGGCAGATAGACGATGAGTTCGGATGTGAAAGTCGAGCCGGACTAATTGCGCGAGGACTTGCTCGCGTGGGCTTGCTTGAGGATTCCGATGGGAAGTTTCGTGTGCGCTGTCCCAACCGAGCGGGCCTTGGCCATGAGCGCAGGCCGCGTTTCAAGCAGGTGAACGAAACTTGAAACGACTCAATGGAAAAATGGCCTCGATGGATGGCAAACACTACGCAGTTCCAAGACAGTGAAGGCAATGGCCGATCCGTTACTCTGCTTCAGTTCGTTACGTCGACTTTATGGGACCTCTCCAGTCAAACCGTTGGGAAGCAAAAAGCTCACCGGTGTTATTCAGGACAGCAGCATTGAGGAAGAAAACGGGTGTGTGTTTTCCGAGCATTCTGTCCTCCTTCCCGGTCCCCTACCACTCTCTCGACATGACTTCCGTGGCTTCTCATGGTACCCAGACACGCCACTAACGAAGTTATCGTTTACGGGGGCCTTTGCTGCCGCCTGGTAGCTGCAAACGGCACTATTCTGCGGGCCATTTGGTCAAAAGGATAAGATCGCATGCGCCGTTGAAGGTTGACGCTGCACAGGCCCAACCCGATTGACCCGATGCCAGGAGCATTACTTCAAGCAGGTCCGCCCTCCAGGTCCATTGCCGTTTTCCGGCGGTTTTGGGGCCTGCAGCGGCATCCTCACTGGCCAGCGAATGCCAACGTGACGTGCAGATAGGCACTTTAGCAGGAGAAATTCAACGGCGAAAGCGCTTTTTAGCGGTGCAGGACTCACCTGTAACAATCGTCGACGAACCAGTGGCATGCTACGCTGCTCCAGCAACCGTTCGCTCTCGACACGAGATGGCTACACTGTTGCCTATAACTTCAACATGCCGGCCGTTTCAAATCGTGCGGTCCACAACGCTTCCCCTTCCAAGTCGATATTCTCTCCCCCCATATCATCTTCCATCTAAACATTGACAATCACAGGGCATCTAACATACATCAACGGTTAACACTTTGTACCTTGCTGTAGCCATATCTGATGATAAAGGTTTATTTTTCGGTGGTACACCCATTTTCTGATAACGGACTCTGTATCATGCCTGGTCTGTCCCCTGAGCAGGTCGCCGCCTTCAAGCGCGATGGCTTCTTGGTCCTCCCGCAGGCTCTTTCCGCCGCCACATGCGACGAGTTGCGCGCCAAAGCGGGCGACTACGTGGCGCAGTGCGACGTCTCCCAGCACCGCTCGATTTTCACGACCAACGACCAGACGCGGCGCATGAACGACGAGTACTTCCTCGAATCCGGGGACAAGATCCGCTACTTCTTCGAGGAAGACGCGTTCGAACCGGACCACAAGACGCTCAAGGTGCCGCTGGACGTGGCCGTGAACAAGATCGGCCACAACCTGCACACTCTCGACCCGGTCTTTGAGAAAGTGAGCTACGCCGGACAAGTCCAGGACATTCTCAAGTCGCTCCACTACGTGCGCCCCATGGCGGTGCAGTCCATGTACATCTTCAAGCAGCCGAGCATCGGCGGCGAGGTCAAGCCCCATCAGGACGGCAGCTATTTGTACACGGAGCCGCAGTCCGTCGTGGGCTTCTGGTGGGCTCTGGAGGACTGTACGCTCGAGAACGGCTGTCTGCACGGCGTGCCCGGCTCGCACTTGACGGTGCCGGTGCGTCAGAGACTGAGACGCACGACAAAAGACCAACAGGACAAGAACGGCGGCTTGCTGCTGGAAAATGTGCCCGACAAGGTGGAACCTTTTGATGTGAGCAAGAGCCAGCCGCTGCTCACCAAGAAGGGAGACTTGGTGCTGCTGCACAGCTCTTTTGTGCACTTCAGCGAGGCCAATCGATCGCCCAACTCGCGCCACGCGTACTCGATCCATGTCGTGGAGAGCCATGAGGTGGCCTACCCGGCGGACAACTGGCTGCAGACGACGGGCAACGTGCCGTTCAAGCCCATGTACGAAAGTTAAGCGGAGTTCGGACATGACGAATGCAGATACCGTCTAGGCCTCTCAGCACAAGCCCACATCTACGACATGTGCAAGTTAAATGACGAGCTAAAAGCAGTTGTATTGAGTTGAAATCGAAGCTGCGAGAGCTTGCACCTCTAGCCTTCCAGCAAAAAATCTGCGGCATTGTTCACAATGTCAGCCACTTCATTGGCGTGTGTTTGAATAGTGGTCGAGTTGTCTTTGAAGGCGACGCAGTCTGAAAGGCCCGGGAATGCGGCCCCAGCGTAGCCTTCGTAGAATCCCGGTCCGAAGATCACATGTCTGTACCATGGTCGGTGTGGTAAACCTGCCTCAGCGATCAAGTGTCGCTCCAGCAGAACTAGTTTCTCGTTCCACGAGCGGAGAGCTTCCTCGTCGATCACATCGGTATCATTCGCCGCAAAAGCTGTAAGCTTGGAGTGGAATACGCCGGTGCTGGCACGGAAATGATCGATAGCCTCGTGAAGTGCAGCAAAATCAACGCCAGTGATTTTCGCTTCCAGTTGAGCAAGACCTTCATCCATAACGGTAGCGTACGTTGTGTAGTCGAATGGCAGGACCGAGTTGTCGGCCAGTCGAAGGCCCAGCAGACCCCACCAGCGAGCAGTGGAGACGTGAGTTGAGTAACTAGGATCACCGTACAACTCAGCGTACATGAGGCTGTCCATGGAGCTATGGTAGACCCCGTACTGCGCGTGGTTCGAGATTGCAAAACCCATATCGGCGGAGATGATCCCAAGGTGTTGGTAGAAAGCGGAATAGTCTGAGCCTGAACCCAGCAGCTTGATGAGGTGGTCGGGTCCCAGTGTTCCATCATCAGCACCGTTGAGTTGCGCTCGTTTGGCCTCGGTTTGTGCAACCCACTGCTCGTAGAGTGTAGACTCCGTCTCGTTGCCGTAAAATTGGTTTGCTGGGATAACCTTCGCTGTGTTGAACAAGAAGGCAGCAATCGATGGGCTCGAAGCCGCATAGACCAAAGGTCCAATGGTGGAGTCAACGTTCAGGTAAGCGACTGCCTGCTTCGTTAGAGTTTCAGCGTTATCCTCAGCGTATTCCGTGCTTCCGAGGAGACCAGGCTCTTCGCCATCCCACGAGCCAAGTACCAGTGTACGCCGCGGTCTCCAGCCTTGCTTTAGCAACTCACCCAAGCCTCGTGCGATTTCCATTAACACCGATGATCCACTGCTAGGATCAATCGCCCCACAAACCCAAGCATCTCGATGGTTACCCAGAATGACCTGCTGATCCGGTTCGTCCGAGCCTTCAATGGTACCGATGACGTCCCAGATAGGACTGATCTTGTTGTCCATTTCGATATCGAGATTCACAACAGTAGCTTCATCATCGCCAATACGATAGCCATTGGGGAAGCTGAGTCCTCCTTGCCACGCTGTCGGTGCTTTCTTACCACCAAGCGATGCTAGAATGTGTTTTGCCTGACCGTACGAGAGCGGAAGTGCTGGGATGTGAGGAATTGTTGTAGCATCTGCGTAGTCGAGGTACGGCGCACCAGGAACGGATGCGAAGCCTGGTGTAAGCGGGTCTCCAGCAGCGAGCGATAGGAAAATCGTCGCCCCACGTTGGAAGGAGTCTTCCGGTCGCCAAGGACCATCAGGATACACCGGTCCTTGAACAAAACCATCTTCGTGCGGATCCGAGTAAATAAGCACGCCAACCATACCATGAGCTTCTGCTGACATGACCTTGAGCCCTCGATAGTTCCCGCCGTACCGAGCGAGCGCAATCTTGCCTCGTAGTGTCACGTTGTTGGCAACGAGCCACTCGAAGTCTTCGGGTTTGCCGAAATTGACGTACACGACAGAGGCCGTGACGTTGCCAGTGGCGGCGTACGCGAGGAATGGCGGCAACGCATTGTCGTCACTAGTGCAGGAATCTTCAGCTACCGGAGGCTCCGTCAGATTCAGTTCTCTCGCAGCTTTTGTTGGTTCTACGATAGCTAGATGACGGCGCACAGGTGTCGATAGCAGCGTGTAGTACGTCTTGATCTCGGTCTTCAATCCGAACGACTGGAACTGCTCTGCCGTGTACACTGCCGTCTCGTAGTCTTGCTGACTGCCTGCAACGTGCGGAACACTGGAAAACTTGTGCTGGAATTCACGCAGCTTGTCCGCATTGACCCCATCCACGAAAGCCTTCTCAACACCCTGCAGTCCCAATGCAGCGGTGGCGTCAACCACAGCTTCTGTACCGAGCTCCACTGCGGTTGACACGTCCACGGTTTGGTGATGGTCGACAACTCCGGAATACCCCGCGACTGCGAAGAAGAGCAGCGTGGCGACACCAGCCGCTCGCCTCAATGCACCCGAGCCATTTCTGCGAGACCGGGGAACGTGAACAGGAACGGCCGAGTCAAAGGTGCCGTACATTTCGCCCCGACGAGTTTCAAACGCAGCTCGCGACGGTGCTGGAACGTCAATCATTTTCGGAGACTGTCGGTCGACGCGAAGGTTTTGCAGGTGGTTGTCGTTGTCGAATCCGTCCAAGTAGCTAAATGGGAGCAGGACGGCGAGCACTATCGAGGACGAGCTAGAGGATGCGAGAAAGCGTGATCGGCACAGCAGCATATTGGGAGATGCAACCTGCTACACTCAACACTTTTGACGCACGACACCACAACACAACTTCAGTCTCAGCTAATTGTGACACACACGTGCCGTAAGATTAGCTGCTTGAAAACGGCGACAAGAGCGACGTCATGCCCTGCAATGTGTGACGCGTGAGCATTAGTAGAGAGCTGCTAGCAAGTCTACAGCAAGAAATTGGCGGCGTTCGTGACGATTCGAGCCACATCGTCGACGTGCACTTGGATGGTGTCCACGTCGTCGTAGAACGCGATGGCGTCCGAGATGCCCGGGAAAGCAGCACCCGCATAGCCCTCGTAGAATCCCGGACCGAAGATCACGTGTTTGTACCATGGGCGGTGAGGCAGACCCTCTTTCGTGATCAAGTGACGCTCCAGCAGCACCAGCTTCTCGTTCCAAGCATGGAGTGCAGCATCATTGGCAGCAAGAGTTTCGTTCGCGACGAAAGCATTGAGCTGGGCGTGGAAAGTGGTTGCGCTGGCAGTGAAGTGGTCGATGGCTGCGTGGAGCTCGCTAAAGTCGACTCCGTTATGGGGCAGTGCGGGAACCTGCTGCTCGAGACCAGCCAGGTCTTCCGCCATGACGAAGCCGTATGTCGAGAAGTCGAACGGGAGCACTTGGTCGTCCGCTAGACGCAGTGCAAGCAAACCCCACCATTGTGCGGTTGCCACGTGAGTGGCGTAGCGCGGATCGGCATACAGCTCCGAGTACATGATGCTGTCCATGGAGCTGTGGTAGACACCGTAGGCGGTGTAAGACAGCGTGAAACCCAAGTTGGCAGAAATGATGCCCAGGTGCTGGTAAAATGCCGTGTAGTCGGAGCCAGAGCCCATGAAGCTTATCAAATGCTCAGGTCCGAGTGTCCCATCGTTGGCGCCGTGAAGGAGGTCGCGACGCGCAGCAGCTTGCTTCGTCCACTGCTCATAGAGCGTCTTCTCCGTTTCGTCACCATAGAACTTGTTGGCAGGAACGGCCTTTGCCGTCTCATAAAGGAACTGAGCAATGGCCGGACTAGCACTCGCGCTGACCAAGGGACCCATCATAGCGTCCACGTTGAGGTACGCCACGGCATGCTTCTTGAAAAGCTCAGCATTGTCCTCAGCGTACTCCGTGCTTCCTAGAAGTCCATATTCCTCGCCGTCCCATGAACCAAGAATCAACGTTCGCCGAGGCTTCCAGCCCTGCTTGAGTAGCTCGCCATATCCACGTGCAATTTCCAGAAGTGTGGAGGACCCGCTGTTAGGATCAATGGCGCCACATACCCAGGCATCGCGATGGTTGCCCATGATCACCAACTCATCGGGCTCTTCCGAGCCTTCAATCGTGCCGATGACATCCCAGATTGGGCCCACCTTGTTGTCGATTTCGATATCGAGGTTCACCACTGTCGCTTCATCATCACCGATCCGATATCCGCTGGGCAGTGAGAGACCTCCTTGCCAGGAATCGGGAGCATCCCTGCCCCCCAAAGACTGCAGAATGTATTTCGCCTGGCCGTAAGAAAGCGGAAGTGCGGGAATGTGAGGAATGGTCTTTACATCTTCGTAGGGTAAGTGGTAAGACCCCTCCGTCGAGGGCCACCCAGGTGTCATCGGGTCACCTCCAGCCAGCGAAAGGTACTGCAGGGATCCACGCTGGAAAGAGTCCTCAGGACGCCACGGACCGTCGGGGTACACAGGCCCCTGAACGAAACCATCTTCCTTCGGATCCGAGTAGATCAGCACGCCAGCCATGCCGTGCTGCTCCGCCGCCATGACTTTCAAGCCGCGGAAGTTGCCGCCGTACCGCACGAGCGCAATTTTGCCTTCCAGAGTGACGTTGTTGGCCACAAGCCACTCGAAATCTGCCTGCTTTCCGAAGTTCACGAACACAACCGAAGACGTCACGTTTCCCGTCGCAGCGTACGCCACAAACGGCGGCAGTGCACTGTCATCGCTCGTACAGGCATCTCCCTGCACTGTCGCTTCGGTCAAGTTCAGCTCACGCGCAGCCTCCGCAGGTTCCACGATCGCCAAGTGGCGACGAACTGGTGTGGACAGCAGCGTATAGTACTCCTTGATCTCGGCCTTGATGCCGAACGACTCGAACATATTGGCCGTGAACAGCGCCGTCTTGTAGTCCTGCTCGGTGCCGCAGCTGTGCGGGACGCTTGAGTACGTGTGCAAGTACTCGTGCATGTTGCCGGCGTCCACCGTATCCACGAACTGTTGGTGCAGGTCGGTCGTCGACAGCTTCACTGGAACTTCATCGTTTTCAATGGTCGAAGCCTTTTGCACGCCCTCGACTGCAGCAATTGAACTGGAATTCGAACTCGACTTGGCAATGCACCCCACCGCTAGTAGCACCAGTCCCACGACCCCAACAGCGCGTAGCAACGCGCCAAACTTGAAGTTTGAGCTGGATCCATTGACGGTCGAAGAGCTTTGACTTCGAGAGCGTCCGATGAAAGTCCCGTACACTTCGTCGTCGGCTACGGACTTGGCGAGCACAAATCCTCGAGGCTTTTTAGTCGATGCGAACGGGGCCATGGCGAAGTTTAACACAAATCCAAGAGTGCAACTTAACAGTGAAAGTATCCGCTATGCTGGACGTGCACTGATTGGTGATGAGTGTAACGGTCGCGATCGGTGATTGGATAAAAGAGAGTCGCGCGTAACGGTCGCGGTCGGTGATTGGATAAAAGAGAGTCGCGCGTAACGGTCCACTTCAACATGCAGGGTGGTGACTCGGCAGGGATCACTGATGACAAAAGGCTCGGATAAATCAGTATAGCGTGCATTCAAGCGCCAATGCAAGTTTGATTGCCAAGCAGTAGCCTGCGGAAACACTCATCCGACGCTGCATCGATCTCTACAGCTTGCTGACTGGTTGGTGGCTTATTTCGACAGCAAGAAGGTTGCTGCGCCGTTGAGCACAGCCACCACATCGTCGACATGCGCTTGGATGTCTTCGGCGCTGTCGTGGAACGCGATACCGTCAGCAAGACCGGGGAACGCCGTGCCGCCGTAGCCGTCGTAGAAGCCAGGACCGAACACAACGTGCTTGTACCAGTTGCGGTGCGGAAGACCGGATTCCAGCGTCAGGTGGCGCTCCAAGTACATGAGCTTGTCGTTCCAGTAGCTCATGACGTCACTTGAGGCATCTGGGCCCAGTGCTGCTAGTTTCTTGTGGAACTCCTTGGTGTTAACGTCGAAGATGCCGATGGCGCGACGCAGCTCTGCAAAGTCAACCGAGTCGACACCGGGGAAACGTTCAGCAGCAACCTTCAAGCCAGCTTCTAGCGAATCCACAGCTTCGCTCATAACGAGCGCGTACGTCGAAAATTCAAACGGAAGCACAGCGTTGTCTGCCAGACGCAGGGCCAAGAGCCCCCACCAGCGCCCGGTAGTCACGTGCGTGATGTAGTCCGGGTCCGCGAATAGTTCGGAGTACATGATGCTATCCATCGTGCTGTGATAGGTACCATAAGCCCCAGGCAGGTTGAAGCCAATACTCGCCGACACAACGCCCAAGTGGTGACAGAAGCCCCCAAAGTCGCTCGCTGTTCCTAGCACCGTCAGAAGATGGTCCGGGCCAATCGTGCCAGAGGTGACATTGCTGAGACGATAAGTCTCCGTTTGCGCGAGCCATTGCTGATAGAGCGTCTTTTGACCCACTGCAAAGCCGCTAAAGTCGTTTGCTGGGATAGCATTCGCGGTCTGGAAGACGAGCTTGGCAATAGATGGCGAGCCACCAGCTCCTGCGAGTGGGCCGAGCGTAGTGTCGACGTTAAGGTACGCGATGGCCTCCTTTTTCAATTTATCCGCGTATTCCTCCACAAACTCCGTGCTTCCTAGCAACCCTTGCTCTTCAGCGTCCCATGACGCGAGAACGATCGTGCGCTTGGGCTTCCATCCTGACTTGAGCAATTCCCCGAAAACACGCCCAAGTTCCACGAGAACCGAGGTGCCGCTGTTGGGGTCGATAGCGCCACACACCCACGCGTCACGGTGGTTTCCTAGGATCACTTGTCTTTCTGGTTCCTCCGAGCCTTCGATGGTGGCGATCACGTCCCAAATGGGCCCGATGGAGTTGTCCATTTCCAAGTCCAAATTCACCACAGTTGAGCTGTCATCGCCCAGGTGATACCCGCCATCAGGAAACGATAGCCCGCCCTGCCAGCTAGCAGGCGCCTGCTTTCCTCGCAGAGCTTTTAGAATGTGCTTGGCTTGTCCGTACGAGAGCGGCAACGATGGTAGATGTGGGATCGTCTTCACATCCTCGTACTTGAGATACTTCGCGCCGAGCACGGACGCCCACCCCGGGGTTAGTGGGTCGCCACACTCGTTGTAGATAGATCCACGCTGGAACGAGTTCTCTGGACGCCACGGTCCGTCGGGATACACGGGGCCCTTGCCAAACCCATCATCAAGCGGATCCGAGTAAATGAGCACACCGGCCATGCCGTGTTCCAGCGCTGAGAGCACCTTCAGTCCACGGTAGTTGGCTCCGTATCGCACCAACGCGATCTTCCCTTCCAGGCTCACTCCTTCATCCACAAGCCACTGGAAATCCTGCTCCGTGCCGTAGTTTGCGTACACGACCGGCGCCGTGACATTTCCCGACGGCGAGTACGCCAAGAACGGCGGCTCTGCAGTGTTGTCCGTCGTGCACGCGTCTCCAGCCACCGATGCCTCCGTCAGATTGAGCTCCTGCGCAGCGTCTACAGGCTCCAGAATCGCCAACCGGCGACGAACCGGCGTGGACAGCAGCGTGTAGTACTCCTTGATCTCCGTCTTGATCCCGAACGACTCGAACTTGTCCACCGTGTACAGCGCCGTCTCGTAGTCCGCCTTGGACCCCGCGATATGCGGCGTGCTCGAGTACGCGTGCAAAAACTCGCGGATGTGGGCAGCGTCCACGCCGTCCACAAGTTGTCGCTCGATGTCGTTCAGCGTCGTGTCCAGCGCCACATTCTGCAGCAACGGACTGCCGCCTTGTTCGCTGAATGCTGCAATGGAATCGACACTTTGCAGCGTCTGGAAGCCTCTGGATGACGCGTAGCCAGCGACCAGCAGAATGCTAGCCAAGCCAGCAACTCGAAGCGCCGCAGACTTGCGAGACCAAGGTCTGCGAATGGAGACACAAGCGTCGGAATCGACTGCGCGGCCGTCGAAGGTGCCGTAAATGTCACTGCACAGCTCCGAATCGCTCGTCATAGTCCAAATCTCCAATGTGGCAATGCGAGCAGATCCGTAAATGAGACCAAGGTATCTTGTGCGTGTACCGTACACTCATCCCGATGTGCAATACGACAAGTGATTGGCGGTACACAGTGAAACGGCTAGTTGAAGTGGATCGGCCAATCAGTGCAGTGAGACCATGTTGAAGTGCAGTGATCCAGTGTGCGAGCTCTATTCACTTTTCAACTGCTCTTCGGATCACTTCATGGTGCGGACATGAATGGATAGTATCAGGAATTGATACTCTGACCTCTCGTCTGAAAAGGCAACAGAGTGCTACAGTGTGACAAGAGGGTGATGTACTTGTGAATAGCGACTTCCTGTTCAAGTCGGTAGCAGTTCTATTCAAAGCGCCTAATAAGCTTCCCCCAACGGTGCTGGGACAACAAAGAAGTCTGCAGCGGCGTGGAGGATGTGAGTTATGTCGTCGACGTGATTTTGAATGGCGCTACTGTCATCTCGGAACGTGAGGCAGTCGGCAAGTCCGGGGAAAGTTACGCCAGAGTAGAGTGCGTCGCTGCCACCTCCGATGACCACGTGCTTGTACCAAGGACGATGCGGCAGTCCCTTGTTCAGTGTGAGTTGTCTTTCGCCAAGTAGAAGTCTGCGATTCCACCATTCCAACTGCGTGTGCGAAGCAGTTGCCGCGGCTAAACGGCGGTGAAAGAGTGCAGCGCTGTCACCATAGTGAACGATGGCGTTGCGAAGGGCTGAGAAGTCCACAGCTACCTCTAGCTCACTGTTAAAGTGAGACGCGAAAGTCATCAACGCTTCACTCATGACCGACGCATATGACGTGAAGTCGAATGGGATCACAACGCTGTCGGCGAGTCGAAGTGCCACGAGCCCCCACCAACGGGCTGTTGCGATATGGGTGGCGTAGTTCGGGTCGGCGAACTTCTCGGAGTACACGACGCTGTCCATGCTGCTGTGGTAGGTGCCGTACTGGTGGTTTCGAGATAGCTTGAAGCGCAGGTTGGCCGAAGTCACACCCAAGTGCTGAATAAATGCCGCGAAGTCACTGCTCGAGCCCAGCACACCCACACTGCCACCGGATTGGGAAATCCATTGATCATACAGCGTTTCCTCTGACTCGTTCTCAATAAAGCGGATTGCTGGTAGATTCTTTGCTGTCTCGACAAGCAATCGAGATATAGCAGGCGATCCGTCCGCAGAGACTATCGGACCGACAGCCGTATCGACGTTAATGTACGCCACTGCGTGGTTCTTCAGTTGGTCGGCGTTTTCTTCGACGAACTCCGTGCTACCAAGAAGACCGTACTCCTCGCCGTCCCAGGATGCCAGTACCAGAGTGCGACGAGGTCTCCATCCTCGATTCAGCAATACGCCGAGACCTCGGGCGATTTCCAGCAGCGCCGATGAACCACTCCCAGGATCCACTGCTCCACATACCCATGCATCGCGATGGTTGCCAAGAATAACTTGCTCTTCAGGTGACTCGAAACCTTCAATCGTGCCAACAACGTCCCATATAGGCGCAACCGTGTTATTCATTTGAAGAACTAAGTTCACCACCGCGCTCTCTTCATCACCGATACGATAATCGTTCACTAGCGTCAAGCCACCCTGCCATCCCATCGGAGCTTGTTGTCCTGTCATCATATCGAGGATTAGTTTTGCTTGGCCGTACGACAATGGTAATGCCGGGATGTGTGGAATGGTTGGAACGTCTTCATACTTGAGGTACTTGGCGCCAGATACCGACGGCCAACCTGGAGTAAGAGGGTCGCCACACTCGACGTAGAGAGAACCACGCTGGAATGAGTCTTCTGGACGCCATGGGCCTTCGGGATATACAGGACCTTGCACAAACCCGTCGTCTTGTGGGTCGGAGTATAGCAACACGCCAGCTAATCCAAATTCAACTGCAGTCATGGCTTTGAGACCGCGAAAAATGCCACCACCAAGACGGATGAGAGCGATTTTGCCTTTCAGAGTCACATTGTTGTTCACAAGCCACTTGAAGTCTTCTTTTGAGCCGTAGTTTGCGTACACAACTGAAGCAGTCACATTTCCCGACGGTGAATACGCCAGGAACGGGGGCAAAGCAGTTGAATCACTCGTGCAGACGTCGCCAGCCACGCTACCTTCGGTCAGATTGAGCTCTCTGATCATTGTTGGGGACTCGATGATCTCCAGACGCCTACTAATTGGATATGACACCAGCGTGTAGTACGTCTTGATCTCAACGTCGAATCCGAAGGTCTTGAGCTGCTCTGCAGTGTACAAAGCTGTTTCGTAGTCTTGTTCGGTCCCACAGACATGAGGTTTGCTGGCGTACGCGTGTAGAAATTCCTGCAGCTTGCCAGACTGTACCCCGTCAACGAAATTTTGCTCGGTCGAGCTCAATTTGCTGGTCTTGTGGTTCTTACTTGTCGTGAGCTGAGTAGCGATGCTAGCGTTCAGGATAAGCCAGTAGATGGCAAGACATGTCAACGTTGCAGACACAGCGAACACTTGAAAGACGCGCGTTAGTGTAGGCTGCACATTCGTCAAGTCATCGATAGCTCCGTAGATGCCAGCAATATTCCCGTCTTGAAGACGTTGGCCGTTGATAATGGCATGAGTTTCCTGATCGCTGCCGCGCTGCATGTCAGAGATGCAAAGTCCGCTCTTCACGAAAAATTGGAAAGTGAAGCGAATGGTTGACAAGTGGAAACAACTTCCGTGTTGAACAAAACCTACATGAATGTCGTTCGAGTTTAGCTTGACTTTGGGTAGACTTCTCAGTTCGCGCTGACAAAGTGCTCGGCGGCAGCGTGGACGACGCGAGTGATCTCATCGACATGAATTTGGATGATAGGCGCATCGTCGTAGAAGGCGAGGCAATCGGTGATGCCGGGGAACGCTGCGCCGGCGTAGCCCTCGTAGAAACCTGGACCAAAAATCACGTGCTTGTACCAGGGGCGGTGCGGCAGACCATCGGTCGAAAGCAATTGTCGCTCGAGCTGGACGGCCTTGTTGTTCCACGTCGACGCATCTGCGGTGTCTCCAGAGCTTTGGAGTTCACGAGCCGTAGCTTGAAAGGCGTTAGCGTTGGCGCCAAACTTGTCGATGGCAGCGTACAACTGGGAGAGCTCCACGCTCAGTTCACCGTCGACAAAACGCTGCTCTAGCTGCTGAAGCCCTTCGCGCATCACTAGAGCGTACGACGAGAAGTCAAACGGGATGACAACATCATTGGCAAGGCGCATGGCAAGCACACCCCACCACTTGGCCATGCTAGCGTGTGAGGCGTAGTGCGGGTCGCCTTGGGTCTCCATGTAATGCAGACTATCCATGGAGCTGTGGTAAGTTCCGTAGGACGCGTAGCTGAGACCAAACGCGAGGCTCACGGAGATGACGCCCAGGTGCTGGTAGAACGGAGTGAAGTCCGATCCCGACCCCATGAAGTTGATAAGGTGGTCGGGGGCTAGCGTCCTATCACCAGGAGCAGGCAGGCCACCTGTCGGGGCACGAAATTCCTTCATCTGCTTGGCCCACTGGTCCAGCAAACTCGATGGACTGTCAATGGAACTATTGTCGCCGTGGAACGGGTTGGCCGGCAGCAGACTTGCCGTGTCCTGTACAAACTTGGCGATCGACGGAGCAGCGCTAGCGCTGATGAGAGGCCCAACCAACAAGTCGACATTGAGATAAGCCACGGCCTCTTCCTTCAGCAGCTTCGCGTTGTCCTCGACCCATTCAGTACTCCCCAGCAGTGCGTATTCCTCGCCATCCCAGGAGCCCAGCACAATGGTGCGGCGAGGCCGCCATCCAGTCTCAAGCAGGTTCCCAAGTCCACGAGCGATCTCCATGAGTGTGGCGGATCCACTACTGGGGTCGACAGCTCCGCACACCCAGGCATCGCGGTGGTTACCCAGCACAACGCGCTTGTCTGGCTCCTCGGAGCCCTCGATCGTACCGATGACATCCCAAATCGTGCCCACGTGGTTGTCCATGACCACGTCCAAGTTCAGCACCAATGCACCATCATCACCAAGCTTGTACTCGAGCGGGAGGCCACCTTGCCACTCCTCTTGAGCCTTCTGTCCACCCAAAGCTGCGAGAATGCGACGAGCTTGGCCGTACGAAAGCGGGAGAACCGGCACACGCGGCACGTTGGTCACCTCCTCGTACGTGAGACGCGATGCACCTTCAACGGAAGCCCAACCGGGAGTCATCGGGTCTCCCGAGTAGAGAGGAATGTAGTTGACAGAACCACGCTGGAACGAGTCTTCAGGACGGTAAAAGCCCTCGGGGTACACGGGCCCACGCACGAAGCCGTCTTCGTTCGGGTCCGAGTAGATGAGCACGCCAACCATGTTGTACTTCTCGGCGATCATCACCTTGAGGCCGCGCATGTTGGCACCATAGCGCACGAGCGCGATCTTGCCCTCGAGCGTAACGTTGCGGCTCGCTAGCCACTCAAAGTCTTGCTGCGTGCCGAAGTTGACGTACACGACAGCCGCCGTCACGTTGCCCGTGGCCGAGTACGCGAGGAACGGCGGAAGCGCCGTGGGGTCCGTCGTGCACGAGTCATGAGCGACTGAGCCCTCGGTCAGGTTGAGCTCCTGCACACTTTGCTCGGGCGATACGATCGCCAGCCGACGGTGCACCGGGTAACTCAGCAGCGTGTAGTACTCCACCACCTCGGCTTGAATTCCGTACGCCTGCCATTGCTGAGCAGTGTACAGCGCCGTCTCGTAGTCCTGCTCCGTGCCGCAAGTGTGGGGCGCACTGGCGTACGCGTGCAGGAATCCGCGGAGCTTTTGAGGCTGCACGCCGTCGACGAACGTTTGCTCGCTGGAGCTCAATGCGGGCGCCTCCTTCGTCGTGGAAAGCGCTGCGGTTGTGGTCGTGACAGAAGGCGGAGTCCATGTCTGCACCATGAACAGGTAACTGCCTAGGAAGACGAAGGTCCCGACGAGTCCAGCGACTCGCACTGCATCGCCAAAACGACGTCGAGGGGTGGCGACGTTCACTGGAGTCGCAGCTTCTTGGTCCGTGCCGTACGATGTCAATGGCACGAACGCCATTGCTTCAAACTGAGCAAATTAAAGAGTGAGATACTTGGAGAGATGATACATGTACACACATCCTCTGCTTGGTGTGACCAGCTTGGATACGATGACACAGCGTCCGTGGCCACCTTCCACTTCAACTTGGTTCAAACCCCTGCGAATATTTTGATTGGCTAAAACGATCCTCAAGTCGACGTCATCGCTCTTTCATTCGGCATTTAGCTACTCGAGGGTCAAGTGTATCCATGTCGGTGCGGGACGAGCTTGTAGAGCAAGGCGTGCGCTTCCTGCAGCACCCAAACGTGCAGGACACGCCGCTGTCCGAGCGCCTGCTGTTCCTGGAGAAGAAGGGCCTCACGTCCAAGGAGATCGCGCAGGCGCTCAAGCTCAACGACGACAAGAAGGCGGAGCGGGCGGCGCAGGCTGTGGCCTCCGTGGTGCGCTCGGATTTGCTCTGCAATTGGCCGCGTTTTCGCTGCTAATTCCTCGTTGTCTTACTTCTGCAGACGAGCGGCAAGAGCGGCGAGCGGCTGCAGGGGCGCGTGGGGATCGTGGTGGGCGGCAACGTGGGGCTGGGCCAGCTCATCGCCGTCAAACTGGCCAAGGAGGGCGCCACGCTCGCGGTTGTGGGCGCTACGGACGCCCACGCACGCCATTCACCGCAGACGGGGACGCAGCTCCAAGCTCTGGGCGGTGCTAAAGTGTTCGAGGGAGAGCTGCAGAGCTGGAACTTCCTTGACGCCACGTACGCGGCGGTCGCCAAGGAGTTTGGACGCGTTGACTTTGTGGTCAACTGCGTCCCGCCGCCCAGGGAGAGCGGCGTCAAAACCACGGCGCTTGTGGACGTGGACGCGGCGGCGTGGGACGAAGCCATGGGTGTCTCGGCCAAGGCGGCTTTTCTGAGCTGCAAGCGGGCGGTGCAGCAGATGCTCACGCAGGACAATGGAGCTGTGCGCGGACGCATCGTCAACGTTTCGTCGCTGTATGGCATGGTGGCACGGAAGGGCCACTTTACGTTTGGAGTGGCCAAGGCGGCGGTTGTGCAGCTCACGCGGCAGATCGCGGCCGAGTATGCGGCTAGCGGGATTGTCTGCAACGCGGTGGCTCCTGGGTTTATTGACGACTCGATCAGTCGTGACGACTGCCTCGCGCCCGCGTCCACCAACCGGATCCCTGCTGACGAGCCGGGCAAAGCACTAGACGTGGCTAACGCCGTGACCTTCCTCGTGTCGGACGACGCACGCTACGTGCACGGCATCAACCTGCTCGTGGACGGCGGCTACATGGCTTCGTAAGGCATTTAACTGCAGTCATTCATCCTCCTTCTGTCTTGGTGTTTGTTGCTGTATGAGAAAATGGTCTAGAACTTGCCGCCCGTAAAGACGTTGATCGCGTACGAAAAGGCCGCAAAGCCCGCGCAGCCGAGACACTGCGCCTGAATCCCCTGTCCAGCCGCCAGCGCGGCGCCCGTGGCACACCCGGCCACCAACTCATTGCCCACGTCATGACGGCCGCGAATCTTCTCGGACGCGCACTCCAGACCCGAGAACATGGCTGTACAGTATAAGCCACGTGAGTTTGAGCTCCCACAAAAGTTCAACTGCTGGCTTTGCACCTGAAATGACGAGGAAATTGTTGCCCCAGTAGCGACATTTGCCCATTGTAACTCGCCAAGACCCCGACATCTGCCGATACCAAAAGTGAGCATCATAGGCCAACCCTCCATTGCAATCCCCAATCCCCAGCCACGAACCGACTCGCGCCACGGCACTTTGGGCAGCTCTCTCTGGCCGGGGAGCGGCACGGGCGGCGTGATGCCTTCGTAGCTGCCCAGCACGAGGCCGAACACGTTGCCCATGACGTATCCTGTCCCCAAGTACAGCATACGATTAACCACCAATCAGAAGGTCCTGTATAAAAGTACAGGATAAGCCATGCCGTACCCATCGCCGCCGACAGGAAGAATTTGCCCGCGCAGGACTCGACGAGGGGGTTGGGCTGCTGCCACTGCAGGATCTGCGGCGGGTACGCGGGCAGGAACGGGTGGATGCCCACGGCGTCGTGCAGCAGGTGCATGTGGAGGAAGCTGCGCGGGAACAGGAACGGGTTGGGCGGCGTCTCCCGGCTCAGATCCGCCACGTGCACGCCCAGCCGAGCGTTGGCATCGTCCGCTCCATTGGCCGCCATGACCAAATCAATAATCACCCGTGTGGGATACATCAATGTCACGTGGTGGACATGTATATCATGTAACGTACATGAATGTCATGGGGTCCACACGGAATCAGATCTCCTCTTTTTTTTTAGCCAATCACATGGATGCGTTATACGTTGCAGTGGATGAGTGTATCAATCGGCAAAAGGGCGTGTAGAGAGCTCGACGATGATGGCGCTGGCGTCTCCTATGGCGAGTCCTGCGCCTTCTAGAGGCGCGTATGAGGACCACGAGACGCTGGGGAACATGACAGAGGCGTACGGCACTTTCCACGGCCGCGTGGAGCCCAATATCGGCGAGAGACCGCGCGTGTCGAGCAAAATGTGGCGCTCCGTGGGCGTGGCGACGGTTTTGCTGTTCGTAGCGAGCTACATGCTGCTGCAGAGCCACTACCGTGTATCGGACGGGGTGGAGAACAATGAGAGGAGCTCGGAGGACCCTTGGACGGCTCCGGAAGTGCAGCAGAAGCAGCAGGAGACGACGCTCAGCCACAAGCACAAGAAGAAAGAGAGTGATGGTCTCTCCAAGCTCGAGAGCAAGTTCCTGGACGCTGTGGACACGACGGAGATCCGCAAGTTCCACGGAGCTTACGCCAGTGAGCCCCACCCAGCAGGCAGCCACCAGGACTACAAGACGGCGCTGTTCACGGCCGAGCAGTTCGAGTCCAACGGCATCAAGGCCGAGATCATCGAGTACTACCCGCTGCTGTCGCTGCCCGTTCACCGCCGCTTGAGCATCCTGTCGCCCACTGAAGCGGCGAGGGAGCTCAACTTGACGGAGGCGACCGTTCCGGGGGATTCCTGCACCAGCAATGAAGACGCGCTGCCCCCGTATCTGGGCTACTCGGCCTCGGGTAATGTCACAGCCTCGGTGGTGTACGTCAACTATGCGCGGCCGTCGGACTTCCAGTGGCTCAAGGACAATAACGTCACGCTGGAAGGCAAGATCGCCCTTGTCCGCTACGGAGGCAACTTCCGAGGACTTAAGGTCATGCTGGCGGAGCAGCACGGCATGGCTGGAGTGCTCATCTACTCGGACCCGTTGGATGACGGATTCGCGCAAGGACCTGCTTACCCGGAAGGCCCGTGGCGTCCGGAAGGATCGTTCCAACGCGGATCGGTGCAGTACAACTCCATCTCCGGTGGCGATCCGCTCACACCAGGCTTTCCATCACTGCCCGGTCAGCCGTACCTGAGTGTGGAAGAGTGCAAGACCATCCCGCATATCCCTACGCTGCCGCTTTCGTACGGTCAAGCTCGTTACATTCTTGAGTCGTTGGGTGGTAAGGAAGCCCCTGAAGCTTGGCAGGGTGCTCTTCACCTCGGCAACGGCGGCTACTTTGTCGGAGATGACGAAGCCGCCGTCCTGAATTTGGACGTCGCCATGGACAACAGCATTGGGCCGATCTGGGATGTTATCGGTACCATTGAAGGCACGGAAGAGCCTGATCAGATGGTGCTGATTGGAAACCACCGCGATGCTTGGGTGTGCGGCGCTGTCGACCCGTCCAGTGCTTCAGCTGTCATGCTGGAGATTGCTCGCGGACTGGGCGACCTGCTGAAGGATGGCTGGAAGCCTCGCCGTACGCTTGTTATTGCCTCATGGGACGGCGAAGAATTGGGTTTACTGGGCAGCACGGAATTTGCAGAGGACCACGCGGAGTTGCTCAAGAAACAGGCGGTGGCGTATGTCAACGTGGACAACGTTGTAGGGTCCTTCGTGAGCACTGGTGGGACCCCTTCTATCGCAAAGTTCTTGCAAGAAACAGCTCAGCTTATCCCAGGCAACCCATTCCACGGTGTGGATGTCTCGGAGAGCTTGTATGAGCAGTGGGTAAGCCAGACTGCTATTCGACGATCAACTCTGGCGGCCGATGTCGATGACGGCACTCTGGCTCCGGACCACCTGATCCAGTTCCTGGGCTCCGGCACAGATTTCACGGCTTTCTACCAGCACCTAGGTATCATCTCGGCTAACCTCGGCTACGCTGTCGGCAGTGCAGTGTACGGCACTTACCATAGTTCCATGGATAGTATCACATACGTGGAAACTGTGGGCGACCCGCACTATGCTACGCACACCACAATGGCGAAGTGGTGGGGCCTGGTCACGCTGCGTCTGGTGGACAGCGCTATCGTGCCATTTGACTTTTCCACCTACGGGCTCGTGATGCAGGAGGATCTGGCTGGTTACGAGAAGATCACGGTGGCTATGGGACTCACCGTTGACTATTCAGCTCTGCATGAAGCGATTGAAAAGTTTAGTAGCAACGCTGAAGTGTTTCAAGCGCGCGTGGCTGATTTTGACGAAAAGAGTCCCAAGAAGAAAAAAAGTCACAAGGTCGAGGCGGAGCGTCACTTCTGGAATGAAAAATTGGTGAGCCTGGAGCGCTACCTGCTCTCGGATGCTGGTTTGCCGCACCGCCCATGGTTCAAGCACATGATCTTCGGGCCGGGGTTTTACGAGGGCTACAAGGGAGCTGCGTTCCCCGGTATCTCGGACTGCATCGTGTTCGAGGACGATAACGCTGCCATTCAAGCGCACGTGGACGATGTCGCTGCAGTCATCAATACGGCGGCGGCGTATTTGGCGTCCACTTGAGCTTCCCAAAAGTGAGGATGGATGCGAGGATGACGATATGAGGGCATGTTGTTTCTATTGCTCGAAGGACATGAGAATGAAGGAGCAAGAGAAAAAAAATAATCATGAGTTTTCCCCATCAGCACCGTGTACGAAAGCTATTCGCCCCGCAAGGACGCTCTGAATGAAATGTGTCAGAAGGCTTGAATACAGTGCCCCCAGAAGTGTTTTCAAGAACGCAGCACGCTTCAAGTCCGTCCTAGCAACCCGTGACTGCTGCTTTTAACAAAAACATTTACAGACATGCTACGGAGGTTGAAAGCGCGTGACGAAGGTAGAAGCCGGGAGAAGAAAAGTCGGGAAAGAGAACTGGTGAGTCTTCTCGTTGTTGCCTATACAGGAAGGAACTCGGTGAAGCGGTGATCACCCTTCATAATGACTGCGACCACGCTAGCGGCAGAACTTCAGTTGCTATGATGACAGCTACGCCACAAACTAGCTGGGAGCCTACAGTCCCAGCTTGCGCTGTGATGCTTCTACTGGACATGGCCCAGACCTCAACTATATAAAAAAATGTACATGTAGTGGAGACGTATGCATCTTCATTAGCGATTGCATTGTGTTTGAGCTGCCATTGAAGTGCACGTGCCGCAGTCTTCAGTACATGCGGCATACCTGACGTCCCCCTGAGCTTCTATTGAAGATGAACAGAAAAAGAAAATCAACATGTTCACCTGGTTGGCACCATTGTGTGACTGCACCAGTCTTTGACAGGGACCAACTCATACGAAACGCAAAGTTTGAGTTTGAAGACTGGATAACACTTGAATCAGCATCGGCTACGGTTTAGCTGCAACCAGGAGTGTCGTCCGGAACGCAGCGCTCTTCAAGTACACTCCGAGTTTCGTCTTGGCGATTTCGCTCGGGTCGTCAAAGAGCTGCTGCAAAATCTGTCTCCGCTGCCGCGCATCCGCAAAGACGAGAAACTCGACAACCGTGTTCACTGCAGCCTCCTTCAGTCCTGGCCGAACAGTGCGCAGACACTGAACGTACTGGCGCATGACCTCGTCGACACAGACCGAGTCGAACTTCATGAGTGTCAGCAGCGTTTGGCACAGCGTCGCCATGACAGCTTTCGTTACCGTCTCCGTCACTAGCAGTGAGGCCACCGGTGCTGCACAGCGTCGCAAGAGTGCCACAATGGCGGCCCCTTGGTCCGTCTTGGCGCATAAGGCGTCGATCGCCTGCAACCCCTGAGTGATGGCAGTCATATCGGTTCGCTCCGTCAACGGTTTGCCACCTGTAGTGGAGACTGGTCCTTGACTTTCAATGCGCGTGAGCAATTGCTCGATCTGCTGCTGCTGACTCGCAGCTGAGTGATGCTTGTTCCGCCCCGCCCGGATGGATTCGAGAGCTGCACGCAATGTCCATTCGCTGTGCCGTTGAGCCATAACTTGACTGAACGCCACGGACTCCTGCTGCGACTCATACATACTCACGATACTTTCCAGCAGGACAACTCGCGGCGACGAGAAAATCAGCTCACTTGCGAGGTCAAAGTCAGCCTCTAGCGCATCATAAAAGAACTCCCACGAGTGACACACGAGCTGTTGGAACTCCACCGCGTGGTGGTCGGCGATCACGCGCAGAATCTCAAACAAGAACTGGCAAAACGGCTCCAGCACGCTTTGCTGGTGGCGCATGTGCGGTCGAAGGATCTGCATGGCGCTCAGAATCTAATGCAACAAGCACAACCGAGGGATTAGTTTTAACTACAGTGTAGATCTGCAGGTAGATGAACGTACATTTTGGAAGAACGTTGTGTTGAGGTAGAGCTGGGATAGCGAGACGGTGCCGAAGTGCTGCATCAATTGCCGAGGGAAACGCGAGAGCACCAGCATTGGGTGGCATCGGGTCAGCTCTCGGAATCGCTCCACAACTTCGCTCCCATCGCGCGTCAGGTCACGCAAAATATCATCGACCTGTGAAAGCAATCGGCGGTCACGAATGACTAACTCGCGCTGCTGCTCGAACTTGGCGTCAAAGTTTACAAGCGATTCCCAATCGGGATGCAGCCCATCGAGAAGATCAGCTACGACCTTGGGATTCTGGAAATACAAGGCCTGCAACAAGAACGGATACCTGATTAGTGACGAGCATTTGCAGCGAACAACTTAGCACGTGCATACCCCAATGAGATCTCGCTTGACGTCTCCATGAATCGCAACAACGTCGCCAAGGTTGCCGAGGTGCGGGTCCGCCGTCATGATCGGCTCCAGGATGTTAAGCATCGTGATGTCATCAGTTTGGTTCTGTGAGAGGCTTGTCAAAAGGTCCATCGCACAATACTTGTTGGAGATTCTCAATCTTTGACCTTGGAGGCGCTGAAGTACCTCTACTTCCTTGACGAGTACAACCAGACTGTGCAGCGCCATACCATCCAAGCGAAGTGACACACCCTTGGCTTTCCATCGCTCAACCGTAAGATCAATGAACTGAACTACCAGCTGCAGCACAGTGTAGACATCCAAAGCTACCGTCGGATCTTCAAGCGTGTAAAGACCTTCAGCAGTCGATGCTTGGGCTAGATGCCGAATGAAGCTGACCGAAGCTGAGTAGGAGACAGCAAAGCCTTCGCCTAGATTATCTAGTGCACGTCGAACAAATCCAAAGCATTCTTGGCGGTGGGCAGCACTAGGGCAGTTCGGCAAGTGTCCGACAACTTGAACCAACGCTTTGGCCAGTTGAGCTGCCGCGCCGTCAGAGTTGCAAGAAGAACGTGCAAAGTGCAGCAACGACATATGCAGCGTCCACAAAGTAGCTGGGGAGAGCATGGCAGCATCCTCGCCCTTCGGACACGAGCGTTGAACTGCTTGACTGGCAGCGAGAACAAAGTCTTCAGGGGCGATAATTTCTGGTAACGCACCCGTGCTTGAGCTTCGCGTGAGCTCCTTTACTAAATCGTTCAGCAACTGCGCATTTTCATCTGGGCGATGAGCCGAGCTGTAGTAATTGTCCTTGAAAATCGCCAAATCAGTCTTGATGCTCTCATCTGCCCTAGAGAATGTAGGCATTTTGCCCGCCTCCACCATTGGTTCCGTGTAAAAAGACGTGTTGTTTGTGGTAGCAGGAATTGATGCCTGGATCTTGAACGTAGTGAAGCCTTCTGATAACAGAAGTGCTTCTTCATCATCTTCATCCGTAACCATTTTGTTGCTCAGTCCAGATGAGCTTCGCTTTTTAAGCCATTCGCGTAAACGTTCAAGTTTCTCCTGTACAATCGACGTGACCGAGTCATAAGCACTCAGTTGCATTAGCATGGCATTTGCTGCAGCCGAGGCATCCGAAGTCTCTGTCAGCTCAAGCAAGCTTGCAATAGCCTTGCTTTCACTTTTCTGAACTGTTTCGAGAGTTATACGCAGGGTCATCTCCAGACACTGCTCACTGAGAGCCGATTGCCCAAGAAGATTCCACAATGACTCGCTCGACATGGCTCGAACAGCAGTAGCACAAATATGGGAAGTTGTGGGAGAAGCTGCAGCCGCGAGCTTGGTCAGCAAATGGTCTGGATACAGGCGTGGGTCTTTCGTAGCAATAAGACCCGTGCTAGACAGAATGGCTGCGTTTGACGTCGGCTTCGGGAACAAGCTCTGCATTAGCTTTGCCAGACAGGTAACAGTTCGCTTGCTGTCAACTGAAGGCATTGCTGATGGATCCTTGTGTGCATGCGGCGAGCAAAGCACTTGGATGGCGCCGTGAATGATTGGAAGAGGTAGCTTGATTTCACGGATATTGCTGGCCCCGTCGGTCACGTAAAACACTTTGCAGTCTGAAAAACTGATTCCTGAGGTTGCCTTGAGCTGCGGAGCAATTTCTAGCTGCGACTCGACCGCGCGCCAAATTACCTTCACAATAATTGCGAAAATTTCGTGGTCCTTCAGCAGTAGCGTTGAAACCAAATCACGACCAGCAAGCAGTTTTCCATACGCGCCCGCCAATTGTAAGGATTGCTCGACCGCTGATTTTTTCGGATGACTGCTATCGTCATCCTTCTTGATGTCGCCCGGTTCAGCACTGATCATCGTGGCATCATTGCCATCATTCGAGAAGTCATGCAGGGCCTTCACACACATACGGAGAGACGGAATTGATGCCTCCAACTCCAGCAGGTTTTCCAGAGAGTGGAAGATTTTGCTACGGATGTCACCGTAGCATGGAAGCTTCGCCAGCTCGCGAACCCACAAGAAGCTCAAGGCGCCCTCTGCACCAGAAGAAACGACAACTCGATGGATTTCATCTGCCAACTCGTCAACGCTGCGAGGTGCAGTCAGCAAGTAAAGAATATGAGCAGCAACTCGTCGCGTCGGCAGTTCGGGCGAATTTAAGCACTCCAAGTAGTACAGAACCACATTCGAAGCCACGTCAGAGCTATCATTCCCATCGACAAGATACTCTCTTAGCTTGCTGAGCAAGCGCGGGATGATCTGCGTCAGAGCTGGCTGGTTTAGTGGCATTTGTCCTTGCGAGTCCACTTTGCTCTTGGAGTTGCTGGGGCGCAGAGCGAGCAGGAGCAACTGGCATATGCACCCGTACGGCAGATACTGTACAGTGTCGAAGTCCTCGCAGACGATGTCAGCAATCCACCACGCACTGTTAGCGGCAGCCCCTGCCGGGTTAGCATTTTGAACTGCACTTTTGTCATCGTTTCCAGCAACCATCTCCATAAGAAAGTCTTTCGTTCGGCTTTGTCGAAGACGCATTCCGAGCTTAAACTTGTGGTCCAGCGTACGCAGATGCTCCAAAATTGCTGGGGGTGGTTGGCGTGCAAGGCCATTGGCATCAAAGAGCATCAGAGGATCTCCGGTGACCGATGGGTCAGCTTGGTTGAGCTGCATCAGTTGTTGCTCGTAATCCCGTAGCTGCTGATTGCCCTGTATTAAGTCTGGGAACGCAGTCCTGTGCTTCCCGAGCAACAACGGATCTGGTGCTCCAATAGCCGGGAACGTGTATCGACCAGTGATGACCATCTGCATCAATCCCCGCAACGTTGGGAACTCCTCCCACAAGAAAGTGCCCACGGTATTTGGGTTGAAACAGCCTACAATCTACGGCAATCTCAAGCAGACAGGTTAGACATTAAAAAAATGAATGCACAGCGCGATCCTTAGGACATGATCTTACCAGCAAAATTGAGCAACATATCCAGAAACGGCTAGAGTGGCAAAACTCTTGTTCCTGCTTCTCATCGCCACCTTGCCACTGCGCGAACAATGCAAATAGTCATCGAAAGTTAGTGTGTGTACAGCTGATAGAAGGAAAATATGGGTACACGAACCAAAGCAAGCTTGAGCAGGTTTTGGACGAACTGGCTGTTCTTCACCTCAATTCCGAGCACACCTCCGTTTTGCACGTACGCTGCCAAGTCATCTTCGTGGTTACGCCACAACGTTTCTCGATGCATATGAGCCTCAGCGCCACGGAAAACGATGGTCTCCACGGTGCGCAGAGCCTCCATACGGTCAATAGCCCTGCATGAGTTGTACAAGCTCGTAAGAAGTTCAAGTGAGTCCTCATGGACGGGTATGTCCTCTTTTGTCGACTGGAAGCAAGTTCGATCGTGCTCGGTTGGCTGCACATCCGCTGGAATATCGAGAAAAAGTAGCTTCTTTACAATGCCTTCGTAAAGCATTTTCTCGAACGGCGAGTCACCATTAAGCCCGAAGTGCTTGAGCACGTCACGACAGCAGACAATAGCCTCGCGCTGTACAAACGCCAGCGCCTGTTGCAGTTCCTCCTTTGCCCACACCGAAATTTTGACTGTTTTCGACCCTTCCACCGACGCACCGCTGCCATTGCCGCTGTTACTTCCACTTGGGCCGTGACCACTGGGACCACTTCCAGCGTTCCCCAATGGGATGTGGCTTGTTGAAAGCGATAAAGGCTTACCTAACGGTTGCTTGCCTTTTTGAGGGCCTAGTCTGTTAGTTCTGGATACTGGGAGTGGCGGGTTCGATCCACGTCGAGGGATAGCTTGAGTTCCGCTGTGCTTAAGACCCGACGAGCCAAGACCAGTCGAGCCTGTGCCTTGACGGTTGGAGGCATTGGATTGCTGAATTTGAAGGCTCTTCACAGCTGCGCCTCGCATAAGCAAAATCAGCCACACAACACCAGTGACGAGGCCCATGTAGTCCAATACTCGCGCATCTCCAGCTAACGCATCCCAGTGACCGTCATTGTCAAGGATGCCGACGCATAATGCCTTGATATCAACCTGCTCGAATGTCAGCTGCTTCAGGATCTTGCGTATGATAGCTTTTAGCACAGGAGCAACCTCTGAGGCGCTGGCCATTTCCCGGAACACACGTGCCAATTCTCGACTGGCAAGAGTACCTTGATGCTCGATAGGTCGACGGTAAAACAAATCATCAGGACTACCAAGGATGGAAGAAGCGGACGGTGAGCGTGACGCCCGGAAGATGTGTTGGAGCATCTTGATGTTGTCTACGTCCCTCGACATATTGTTGGGTCGCTCTCGCGCAATAAACATCGACAGCGCACGCTTCAAGTACACTGGGTGGTTGCAAACGAGATGGGTGATTGCCTCAACCTTGAGCTGGAACATGGTGGACTTCAGCTTCAGCTTGAGCAACAGGTCTACTGTAGCAATATCCTGAGAGATCGTTGACTTGCACAGCGAGACAATTTTGTTCAGCAACTCTTTAGCAGGACCCTTAACAGACGGGTTTTGCAGCCACGCCTCCATATTTTCAGCTCCAAATAAGCGCACTTGAGGAATGCTGGCAAAATCAGCGAGCGTCATGATCATATTCCGAACTGCGTGATTGCCGGCGACACCTGACGATCCTCCCATACTGCCCGGTCGTTCCTTCTCTAGCTCCACTAGACGCGATCGGATATGATTCGTTATGAGTTCCCTCATCTCCTGCACCACACCATCGCCCTGGAAACGTTTTCGAACCAGAGGTTGAGTCGACTGCTGGTCACCACCATCCGTCCCTAGCACCGTCTTGACATTTTGAACAAAAAGCTGGCTCAGCTCGTGATCAACCCAGACTCGTGAATAAAGCGAATCGTCCAGAAACACTTTCACGCTATCCACTGGCCATTCATCGGTATCCTACACAAGCGGAAAAGGATGCACAGTCAGAATCAACTAGCAGCATGAATAGATGCATCAACAGCAGTTTCACCTTCATGATCTGCACTAAAAGGTTTGTCACCAGTACCGGGAGCGAGAGCTGAAAATATTCTGTCGATCCAGAGCCGCTCATATGGCCTGATCCCAGCGCAGTGGCGGTGCTTGGCTTTTTCCCGTGGTCTGATGGATCCTTCATTCCTATATAGTGCTTCGACCGCAGCAGACGCAGCAGATACTTGAGCACTGCAGGTTGGGCGAATCGCTACGAAATATGCAAGCAGATAAATTCAAGTGGTCAGCTCTTAGAGCACAAACGCAACGCGAAGCTTCAGAATACATACCTTGGGGTTTTCCTTCACGGCACCAAGTAAGCTCACAGAAAACAACCGGCTTGGAGACTTGCCCTCACGGATGAGGCGACCGCACGCTTCCGTCAGAACCTAAAACATACACGTATTCCGATAAATTAATTGAAGGAGGGGGCCCTAGGTAATCGTGCGGGCATACCTCCATCAGCTTTGGCTCGGAAGTGGCTCCACTGAGTGTCTCGCGAAAATGCTGACTAGGGACTTCGTCCGCGTCTGTGCCAGCATCTGACGCTGAAGCTGATGCCGGGGCCATTTCAACATCTTCGTGTTCGATTTCCTCGTCTGCGTCATTCATCAGGGTGTCAATCGACAAGCCCTTACGCTTCGCAGGCGACGATGACGGCGTGGTCGCTGTGGACGGTGGGTGACTCGCTACCTCCTCCTCCTCCTTGGCATCGTTTTCGGCCTTTTCCTCCTCTTCCTCCTCCTTGGCATCGCTCTCGACCTTTTCCTCCTCCTCTTCCTCCTCCTCCTCCTCCTCCTCCTCTTCTTCTTCTTCTTCTTCTACTTCTTCCTCGCTCGCAGTCTCTTCGATCTTCGTCGGGGTCCGTCTCGGCTTTTTTGTCTTCTTCTGCACAGGCGCGTTGCGTTTATTGTCGGGTGCTGCAGCTGTCTTGGCCCTCGTCTTGCCTCTGGGCGTCGTTTTGCTTTCCTTTCTCGTCTGCATCTTCCGAGTGCGAGGCTTCAGCTCCTCCTCTTCGTCTTCTTCTTCGTCCTCTTCGTCTTCGTCTTCGTCATCGTCTTCTCCTTCTGCCTCTTCTTCTTCTTCCTCCTCCTCCTCTTCTTCTTCTCCTTCATCCTCCGAATCAATGATCTTGCGTCTCTGCTTCTTCCTGGGCGGGGGCTTCGATCCCCTCAGCTGCGGCTTGTGCCCTCCACGCCCCCGAGTTCCTTTGCGTCTCTCCACAGCGTCGGCCTCTTCCTCATCGTCTTCTTCCTCCTCTTCTTCTTCTTCTTCTTCTTCTTCTTCTTCTTCTTCTTCTTTCTTGTTCTTCTTCTTATTCTTCTTGGCCTCTTCCTCCTGCTTCTTGGCCTGCGCGCGCGTCAACTTCTTGGGGGGCGTCTTCTCTTCTTCTTCTTCATCATCTTCTTCTTCCTCTTCCTCCTCCTGGCTCACGTCCTCCGCTTCCTCCTCGTCCTCCTCGTCGACGACCACGTTTTTCCGTCGCAGCGCACGACGCGTCGACGTGCGGGTCGCCACTCGCCCGCGCTTCATCGCGATCGTCTTGTTATTGCCCTCGATAGTATCCTCCATTCGTATTGGTAGAAAATCAACGAATCGGAGGCCTCTACAATGTAGCCATGTCCACTTCAACATGTTGTAGGAGCACAAGTTTGTAGTCTGCACCATACATGCAAGGGATTCTCCACGTTTTACATGAATAGCATCGAACAAAGGCTGCTGACGTTTGAAGACGCTCGTGCGCAGTACTGTAGCCATCCATGGCCGAGGATTGAGGTCGTGGATGTGCTGGTGACTGCAACTTGTTTTTGCAGGGGACTGTCAATTCGGTGGACGGCGCCGTGATGAGTCCTCAAGCCTCGTGGCCTGAGCTCGCGTCTTCGGCGAAGTTGTTGCCCGATCGCCATTATCACCTCACACGTCAGCCGCGTCTGAACGAGGACACATCACGTGGGCACAGGCCCAGATGGCAGGTATGACAGGCTGGGAGAGTATCTGCTGCTTCACTCTGCGTTTCTCCCAACATGGCTGAAGCGTACGGCACCTTTGGGGCGTCCGCTCCGTCCCCTGAAACCCGCTGGAAAAAACTCTCGTCCTCGACCGGCGTTCGTGTCGGAGCTGTGGTCGCCGTCCTGCTCGTGGTTGTGGGCGGCTTCCTGCTGGTCCAGAGCCCGTCGACTCCGGTCACCAAGCAAGTCTCCACTGGACGTGATGCGGCCGTGTTGACTGCTTCCGAGCGCAGCTTCATCGACGGTGTCCGGCCGGAGAAGCTCCGCGAGTTTCTGCACTCGTACGCCAGCGTCCCGCACACGTGCGGCACGGAGCAAGACTACAAGACGGCGGTGTACACTGCGGAGCAGTTCACGGCCTTCGGACTCAAGGCCGAGATCAAGGAGTACTACACGCTGCTGTCGTACCCGATTCACCGTCGTCTCGCCATCGTGTCGCCCGAGCAGAGCGTGCACGAACTCAACCTGACGGAGACGTCGGTGCCCAATGATGCCTGCACCAACAACCCGGACGCGCTGCCTCCGTACCTGGCGTACTCGGACTCGGGCAATGTCACGGCGTCGGTCGTGTACGTCAACTACGGCACCCAAGCAGACTTCGACTGGCTGGTGAGCAACAACGTGACCCTCGCGGGCAAGATTGCGCTGGTGCGCTACGGACGCAACTTCCGTGGCCTCAAGGTCGCGCTTGCCGAGCAGCATGGCATGGCCGCGGTGATCATTTACTCGGACCCGAAGGAGGACGGATTCGTGCAGGGTCCGGTTTACCCGGAGGGCATCTACCGCCCCAAGGGCTCGTTCCAGCGTGGTTCACTGCAGTACTTGTCATTGGCATCGGGTGACCCGTTGACGCCAGGCTGGGCCTCGGTGCTTGGAGCTCCACAGCTGAAGTATGAGGACGTCGACAGCATTCCACACATTCCGGCGCTTCCGCTGTCCTACGAGCAGGCAGACATCATCCTGCGCTCAATTGGCGGACAGAAGGCACCTGAGGCCTGGCAGGGTGGACTTACGTTCCCCGAAGGCTACCGTCTTGGTGACGATGAAGCACTTGTGCTGAACCTGGACGTGCTCATGGACAACAAGGTCGGCCCGATCTGGGACGTCATCGGTACGATCGAGGGCTCCATTGAGCCCGACCAGCAAGTTCTCATTGGCAACCACCGTGACGCCTGGGTGTGCGGTGCTGTCGACCCGAGCAGTGGCTCTGCTGTCATGATGGAGATTGCCCGTGGTCTGGGTGAGCTGCTGAACCAGGGCTGGAAGCCGCGCCGTACCATTGTCCTGGGCTCCTGGGATGGCGAGGAGTTCGGCCTGCTTGGTAGCACTGAGTTCGCCGAAGAGCGTGCTGAGGAGCTAAAGCAGAAGGCTGTCGCGTACATCAACGTCGACAACGTCGTGGGTCCGCTCGCACTTGCGATGGGAACTCCGTCGATTGCCAAGTTCATCGAAGACACGGCCAAGGCCGTGCCTCCGAACGAGTTTTTCGGCAAGGGTGACAACCGCAACGAGCCTGGTGACAGTTTGTACGCGCAGTGGGCGGCACAGACGGCGCGCCACCGCTCGCAGATTTACGGCGTGTACGACGGCACATTGGCACCGGACCACCTGATCCAGTTCATGGGCTCTGGCTCCGACTTCACTGCTTTTTACCAGCACTTGGGTGTGATCTCGGCGAACCTGGGCTTCACGCTCAACGGCGCCGTGTACGGCACCTACCACAGCAACATGGACAGTCTGATGTACATGGAGACTCTGGGTGACCCGCACTACGCGACCCACGCCAACATGGCTCAGTGGTGGGGACTCATGACCATGCGTCTTGCTACGGACGTTGTTGTGCCCTTCGACTTCACAACGTACGGCCTCGTGATGAAGGAGGACCTTGCTGGTTTCGAGGAGAAGATCTCGGGTATGAGCCGCAATGTGGACTTCACGGAGCTCCACACGGCCATCGCGAGCTTCAGTGACAATGCTAACACGTTCCACGCTCACGTCCAGCAGTTCGAGGCTACAAATGACAGCAATAGTGAGAACTTGCTGCGCAGTTGGAACGAGAAGCTGGTGCTGCTCGAGCGCCACCTCATCGACGAGGCCGGCCTGCCCCACCGTCCGTGGTACAAGCACGTGATCTTCGGCCCGGGTTTCTACGAGGGCTACCTTGGCACTGCCTTCCCTGGCATCTCGGACTGCGTGGCGTTCGGTGACAACAGCTCCACCATTCAAGACCATGTGAACGATGTTGCTCGCATTGTCACCGACGCTGCCAACTTCCTAGTCGCCGTTTAGTTAACCACATGCGCAGGTGAAATACACAACGGCGTGTTGAAGTGATGAATTCAACGCTGAAGACTTCAGCGTTGCATTTTTCTTAAAGTAGCAGCCGCGCTTTGGAATACTCTCAACAAAGTAGGAAACGATCGTCCAGACTGCTCCGGTAGTTAGGTCGAGGATACTCAGGAGGCGAACTTATCGTCATTTTGGTGCGTTCCGTTGCACGTTGTCGGAGCAGATCACGGGTACGGTGACGAGCGAAACTTAGAAGTAATACTTCAGATCCCCGTGGAGCCTGGCAAGCCATCAAGTCTGAAGGAGCCAACGAGCAACCGATTGATCAGGACTTCGCGCCACATTATTCTGGGTTGACTAGAAATTCTGGTTGTGTGAACTTTACAGAAGCACCTAGGCATCATTGGGCTCACCATTGAATGAAGCGAAAGTGCGAGAACCGGCACGTCACCTTACTATACGTTAAACACCTTGATCACGCTGCTTTCCTTCTTCTTGGCCGTCCTGAACACGCTTCAAGCGCTTCACATAGTACGCTAGCTCACTGGTCAGCGTGCGCTTAAGGCCCGGCACTAGCTCCTTCTTGCCCGCCACGTTCGTTAACACGTCGCTCGTGGCATTGATGCACTGAACCAAGAACACCCGCTCGGTGTCCTCATTAGAGGCGGCCAAACCCGCAGGATTAAACCCTCCCAGTGCGTTCACAAGGCTGCGTTTACTCTGCTCTGTCACGGAGTCTTCCTTGCTGCTGGCAACGTCCTCCGGCAGAGGGGGGACCTCAGCTTCAATCTCCACGTCGCCTGCGGTCTCTTTCTGCAGCACTTGAGTCAGCAACTGCACGTGGTCGGCCTTGGTGCGATACGCCGCGTACTGCTTGCTGCGTACTTTGACGTCCAGCGCGTTGAGGAACTTGCGCAGATCGTCGAAGAGACAGTGCGTCAAGGCGGCCTTGAGCGCGTCTGTCTTCCCTTCCGCGCTGAGTCGCTTCAGCTGCTCCAATGTCACCTTCGCCTTGGTCATGACCCGCCCTCACTTGGCAAATTCCACTCTGCGGCAAGGTTGCCCATGAGTCATGGGCCATGACACCAGATTTCCAAGTTGAAGTTCAGTTCGTGTATTCAACACGAACATAGTGTGGCCCACACTACACCGTCACTCTGAACGTCACTCAACCGACTCCCTCTCATTCAGTGACAACCGCATTCCGCATCCAAACCCACCAAAACCATTCCGCATTCTGATGGGCAACGAGGTGAGTCGCCCCACGGGCGCGGACGACCTCAGTCCGCAGAACTCGGGCGTCGTGCAGCCCTCGACGCCCTCCACGCCCACGGGAGGCTTCTCCCGCCGTGCGCAGAGCTTCAACGTGCGCTCTCCGTCGCCCTCCGTGGCTCGTTCCGCTCCCTCGCAGCGTCGCACCAACAGCAGCGGAAGCCTCGGAGGAAACCCTAGCGGAAACCCTACTACAAACCCTAAAAAAGAGCGCACGATCCAGCGCATGGACAAGGCCATCCGCCGCCGCGTGCGGGGAGGCATCACGTACAACCTCAAGCTGCTGATCCGCGGCGCCAAAGGCACGGGCAAGACGTCGCTCCTTCAGCGGCTCAAGGGCGAGCCCATCCCGGAGACGCACCAGTCCACGCCGCAGCTTCAATCGGCCACAATTAACTGGAGTTTCCGCCAAAATCTCGAGGAAAACGTCAAATGTGAAGTTTGGGACGTCGTGGACAGAGGATTCGTGCCGGTAGCAGCTGACGGAGAAGGGGGAGAAGGGTCTCAGAATGCTGCTGGAGGAGCCAGCTCCATGCCTGTGGAGCATGGAGGACTGCAGAGTGGAGGGAGTCTATCGGCGGAGGCTTCGGCTGCTGCGGCGGCCGCTGCAGCTGCCATGCAGAACGGGACCCACTCGGTGGCTATTGTGGACGCCTCGACGGTAGATGTGTACCATGAAGCTCACGGTGTGATTTTCTTGCTCGATATTACCAGGTGGGATACGCTGGAGTATGTCAAGCAGCAGTTGGACAATGTGCCGGTGCACATTCCGACGCTGGTACTGGGCAACTTTAGAGACCAAGGAGCGCAGAGGAAGATTTTCAAGGAAGATATCCAGGATCTGCTGTATGGATCGACTGACAGGCCGCAGCACCAGCAATGGAGACGACCGATGGAGCTGCTGTATTTCGAGTGCTCGTTGCTAAATTGCTATGGGCTCAAGTCGCTGCATCAGTACTTTGGCATCCCGTTCTTGCAGCTAAAACTGGCGACGATCAGGCAGCAGATGCGGATTGTGGAAGGCGAATTTGCACACCTGAAGCATGATGTGCAAGCTACGATTAGTGAACAGCGCTACGCAGAGTATGTCGAACATATTAGAGCTACAGGCTCAGATATACGTACAGGAAGACGGGGGTCTGGTAATGGTAGCACACCGCCAGCTTCATCGCGAAACAGTTCGGTGAGGCTACCAAACAGGGAAGGTTCGAGCCAAGGAGGTGATGCAAAGCCTGCCGATGGAGAAGCTGTATCACACGTCGCTGCAGATGACGACGTCAGCGTGGTAGGTAAAGAAAATGGCGCTGGAACGCCTCCGACAAACTCTGTTGCTTTGCCTACCACGATTACTGTCGCCACCGAAGCTAAACAACAGGAGCAGGAGATAGAGGTGGGGCGGGCTCTAGACAGGGAGGATTTACCTGCACGAAGCAGTAGTTCTGTTATTCAGGCAGCGGCCCCGCTAATGTTCGAGCACAAGGAGAGCGTGACATCAATTCCAAACGATGTGGTGGAAGACAGTGTCACAAGAACTGAGGATAAGGCTGCACCTCCCGTAGAACGAAACGGCACAGCTTCTGCTACAGCTAATGCTATCTCAGGTCGTCCTCGAAAGGCATCAGTGGAAGAGGTTATGCATCTTGAGGACTTCCAAGTACCGAAAACTCGCACCAGCGACCTGGATCACTTTTACTCCGAGGATGAAAGTGACGAAGACGTGGGCGGGTATGATGAAGATGTTGTTGTGGCACCCGTAGACGGCGCGATGAAAACAAGTCTTAGTGGTGTTTACCACAAACAGCGCTTCCTTGACTCGGATTCTTCTGACTCTGATGAAAGCGAAACCGCGGGAATCCAGAGAAAACGAAAGGGAAAGGGGCCTGGTAAGAGCTCTCCACGCCGTACAGCCACTAAACAGGCAAGTGCTACAGGCCAGCAAGCGCCAAGACCACCAACATCATCCCCGCATCCGCCGACATCGTTGTCTCGACCGAACCAAATAAGTAGACCCGGGTCTCCAGCACGACAGCAACCAGGCAGCCCTGCAAAGGACGTACATCGCGATGTTTCACCAAAACAGAGGCAGTCTAGCGCTTCCAGTGGTAATGTTAGCCCAACCCCTCCTGTGGTTCCTCCCACCTCTCCTTTGACGTCCCCAATCCGCCATTCAAGTCCCAGAAACATGAGCAGTACCTCCACTTCAGCACCACAGCTGGAAGCGAGTTCATCATCGTCGCAAGATGAAAGCGAAGTTAAGCAGGGCTTGTCCTCGAGCGAGGAGCCTGAATTGACGGGTACGGAAGACGTTAGTGAACCGATGGGACTTGATGAACATGAAGACGCAAAGGAAATTACCAAACATGCGAGCACGAAGAACTCGGATAATATGTTTTCTCCAAGTAAGGACGCTGATGGTGCTGTAACACCTATGCCGAACGAAACTGAAGAAATCAATGGCGATGCATCAGCCGCTTATGACACTGAATCATCTATTCTGTCGGATACACGAATTCAGCCAGATATGGCGCATGAAGTCGTGCTGATCGAGGCGGATTCAGACACGCACAATGATCCGGAGGAGGTCGTCCGTGTTCCCACGTTTGAACTTGCTGAAAAGGATGGAGATGTCTCCCCAGCGACTGGCGATGAGTACGGTGGTCTGAGTGCCACCTCAGACGAATTCAAGACATCCCTCGCTGATGGCAGTGATTATAGTGACGAAGAAGGCGATGGTGCACCGACTCAAAATGAAATGCCTGTAGCGGTGGAAGCTGTATCACAGATTTCTTCATCCCCCAGTCCAGTGCACCATCGTCCAGAAATCCTAATGAGTGATGAAGGCAATGAGGATGATGAAGGATTGTCGTTGACGTCACTTCAGGCGTCCTTGCCAATTCCTGAGTCATCGTTATCATCTGTTGGTGTGTTGTCAGCGTCCGTGGAGGCGCACAGCTCGGTAAGCTCAAGTCAAGAAGGAATGGGGCATTTCCACAAGAGAAATCTTGACGAATCAGGTGATCTCCTTTCATTGTCTGCGCTCCAAGCATCCCTTTCGATGCCAAGCCAGGATGCGGTGCTACTATCACCTATGCATCAGAGCATGGATGCGCCTCAGGGTTACGGAAATGGATGCGGTAACAAGATGGAGACCACAGCTCTGCAGTTGTCAGATCTTCAAGGATCCCCCGTCAAGTCTTCATCAACTGTAGAGTTGGGTTCTGATTTTACGACCATCGCTTTAAACAATGACCTCGAGGCGTTTTTGGATGAAAGTGATAGTGATTCGGAAAATGCCCCACCAAGTTACGCTGCGCCTTCATGGGGAGCCAAGCCGTCAACAAAACAGAACCAAAAAGACAGGAGGGCAACGGTGGAGTCAAGCGATGACGGCAACGATGAAGAAGTAGACCAGGATCGGTTTGCGAACTACAACATCAGCAAGAAGAGCAGGTCTGAGCGAAGGCGTCAGCAGAAGGAAGACCTGCGTCAACTGAATGCGGCGCTCGATACCGCGGCTGTGGTAAACGATCCTTTTGCTCCTTCCGGTGGCGTTGCTGTAACCGAGTCTTCGTTTGGGACATCAGATGTGCTGGAGGCTATCCGCAAGGCACAGGAGGAGGCTATGCGTATGCTTCCATCCGCTCCAGCGGCAGCCGACGACGACAAAGATCCCAGCATGTCGAAGAGGCGGCACAAGCACAAACACAAGGAGCACAAGGACAAGAAACGGGAAGCCGATAATGGGAAAGAGAAACCGTTGAAGAAGTGCAGTCGGAAGTCCGGTTCGAGCTCGCGCTCAAAGAAACGGCGTCCTCATCTGGAGGACGACCTTGCTTAAAACGGAACTGCGTCAGCACGCGCGCGTTGATTGTACTCGTCCAGCAAGGCGCTGGGCTTATTTGCAGCCGAACAGAATATAGAGCAAGTCGAATCGCCGATCGTCTATCCGGTCAGCGAGGTGGGTTGGAGTCGATGAATTTGAGTGTATTACCGGTGAGACAATTAGTTTAGTCAAGGTCCAGAGTCGATCTGGTCCTGGCGAGCTGAGCTGGTGATTTTTGTGTGGATGACCACCGGAATGGCGTTCGCCGAGTGCCAATTGGCAGACGTTTGCAGACCCGAAACAACATTCATTTGCAGTTCGCTGCCAAAACGTAAACAAAGTCAACAATGATGTGCTGCTGGCGACGACACAGCGAGCGGGCCTCGGAAGGCGGCAGATCATGCCGGTTGTGAAACGTTAAGTGCCACTCAGCTTGCTTTCATATACGTAGGGAGCCAGCACTTTCCTGTCAGTCAGGGCAACCATCTCGTTGCTGTCCTCGGCTCTGCAATCACTTCAACTTGCTATAGATACCCCGCGTATATCCCAGCGTTTCTGGAGCCGTCGCAGATAGCGACCAGCGGTTGCCCGCGCCACTTTCAGTTTTTCCGCCCACCCTGGTCAATAACAGCGCGTAACGAGACCGACGGCTTTGGCAGCATGCACATGCTGTTCCAGAGCGAGGCGGCTTACCGCCGGCGCCGGTCCTGGATGCCGCGCAAAGGGGACGACGCAGCGACCACAACGCTGGCACCCAGGCCCCTTAACGCCACCGTGATGGTTGGTCCCAAGCAACTAGCACACGCGCGAGGACGGACGCGCAACTGCAAGACTGTCAAGAGAGAGATCAGGGCGGCGACGCGCCGTGCGCAGCGGCAGCAGAGGATCGAGCCGGAGGTTAGCGACGGCGAAGAAGGAGACGAAGTGGATAACCAGGAGGAGGGAGAGGAGGCGGAGCAGGAAGGAGCGTTAGCGTTGCGGGACGAGGTGGTGGCCATGCAGATGGAGATCGAGACGCTGCAGTGGCGGCGGCTGCTGCTGGACTCGGCGCTGATCAATGCACGCAGCAACGCGGTGGCTAACGCCATCGACCTCACCAAGAATTTTTACGTGCATTTCTCCAACGGCTTTGACCCTGTGAGCCACCCGGAGCAGTCCAGACAGGCAGAGACATTCCTTCGAGGAATCATGAGGAAGGACGTCATCTGCACTGAATTCCAGGGTGTGGACTTGTTCCTGAACCAGTACAAGGTCTGCACGGAGGGCCATGCCTCCATGCGCGTGTTCGTTCACGACATTGCCGTCATCAACGAAGACTTGTCGAAGGACGGAGCCATCCAAGTCTTGGCGAAAGCTGTGGCGCGCTTCCGCGTGAGCCGCGCGACGCTGGAGAAGTTATTCCCGCGCATCATCGAGGACGAAGAGCTCGCGCAGCAGCTGATTGGCAAGGAGTACGCCATCCAGTACGACAAGGTGTTCCACTTCAACCATGGCCGCATCTTCCAGCACGAGTCCCAGGTGGATTTCTGCAATAGCATGCTGGAGATGGCGCAGAACCCCTTCGTGGCCATGAAGCTGCTAGAGGCGTCGCTCATGACCAAACACGGCCACCTCAAATTGGACAGCAACATCGAGGAGGACATGAACCAGCTCGAGAACTCAGTATTGTAACTACGCGACTTAGTCGCAAACTAACACCTAAGAAGTCAAACACAAGTGTATATTGGCCACAGCAAGCGTGCGTCAGCAGCTTCGTTCGGCCTAGACGAGGAACGAGATGAAGCTGTTGAATCCACTGGCGAGCACGCACAACTGGCAGCGCGCGGTGCGGTTGTTTCTGGTTCCGTAGATACGACTGCTCAGCACCGTCGAGCAGAGAGCGTCCCGTTCACAGCAACATCCTGTGAAGCACATGCACTCGCCTCTCACTGCTCTACAACTATTATAATACATGCACTGCCGTAGAAGCACCAGACGAGTTGTCATTTACATTCCCAGTGCCGCATGACGCCAAACACGAAGACTTCCAGGCTTACGTTCGCCAAAAGTTACAGAATTGCAGTCACAGCGTTGCCCAAACCAACCAGAGTAGTTGAAAGGCACAATATCCCCTCAAGACTCTGGATCTAAAATCCAGAGAACTTCCAGGCCAAAAGTTACAGAATTGCAGTCACAGCGTTGCCCAAACCAACCAGAGTAGCCATACATGCAACACCCACTCCGTGGATTGGCGAGCGCATCGGCTGCACTGAATTCGTGCAGGCATACGTGTGCACGCAGCGCGCAGCAGTGAACGCGCGGTAGTGAGTAGTGGGCCATCGATGGCCGAACCGAAGATGAGGAGCGCGAAAGGAATTGACGTCAAGGCGTTCATGACGTTACTCCCCAGCGCTGTGCAACCTCCAGCGTCTTGGTATCGCTGGGCTTGTCCCTGCCGAGAGTTTAGGGGCGTTTGGCCGACCGTAGCTTCGAATCCTCCGACGGACGCCCACCCATAGCAAACTTTTTGCTGCCTTGGATCGTTGTAGCGAGCAGGCACTTGAGCTACAGCACAGAAGTGCACGCAACGTACACCTTCGCCCTCTCGGTCTCCATAGTGAATCGTAAGCCGATACTCTTCTTGAAACAGTTGATGGCGGTGCTGCCGAAGGAAGGCGAACACCGAGAAACGTAAGATTGTTGGGACGTGCAAACTCGTGCAATCCACGATTTCTGCTTGGTCACGCAACAGTTAGTTAGCTGGCTGTGAGCTTGACTCAACCGAGCAACACAGTTTGGTCGGACAAACAGCTAGCTTTTCTCTATTTCACTCGAAGGACTACAACTATTCCATACGTGCGCTTCTTTCGCGCTGGTGCTCTACTCATACGTGACGGTGCTGGGTGAGTAGTTGCAGAGCGTGCCAGAAGGCCCAGCGCCGGCCTCATCGGGCTCACCGCCCGAAGTCGTGCCGTCCGACCACGCGCACACGTTGATCTTCTTGCCCTTGATCTTGATGTTCTCGAGCGTGGCTTGGTCGCCCCAGTTCTGGTTTACCGTCACGAGACTTACGCGGCCGTTGACGGCGTACACGTTCTTGACGTTGACCTTGAGGCCCTTGTAGCCGCACGTGCCGCACGAGCGGTAGAGCTTGCCGAAGTCCTCCACGTAGAAGCCCTCGATGGACACGGTACCGTAGCCGTTGTGCTGCACCACCTTGTCCGTGGCCGAGCGCGCGCCGCCGCCGATGACCTTGGTCACGCTGCCGGACGAGCCGCCCTTGATGCTGAGCGCGTCCTCGCACACGTCGTCCCACCACACGTTCTGGATCGTGCATCCGCTCTGCTCGCAGTGCACGCCCTCCATTTGGTCCTTGCCGATGATCACGTTCTTGAGCGTACCACCGGGCTCGACGCGGAACACGGCGGTCTCCCAGCCGCTCTCCTTCTGGCCGCTGCACTTGATGTTCGAACGCTGGTACCTCTTCATCTTGCCGTCGAACACCTCGCCCTTCTTGACCGTGTACGGTTCGTCAAAGTACTCGTCGCCCTGGCTGGTGGGCCACGATCCGTCGGGCATGGGGGCCGCCTCGGAGCGCATGGAAGCACCCGAGGCGATGGCAGCGGTGGCGGCAAGCGCAACAGCGACGAAAGAGAAGACGTTGACCATGGTTGACAGTTCTTGAGATTGGCTCTCACAAGTTGGTTGGTTGCTCGGTTGGTTGCTCGCTTTACTGCGAAGAGCGCAAATGGAATACTGAGGAAGGAGGCCGCGCCACAGCGGTGACTGCAACAGGAACCAGCCAAGCAATGCACAGCAACCCCCTCGAATCAAATCCTGTCGCTATGATCTGCGTCGTCAAGTAGGTTGGCTCCAGAATGCCAGATGCCGACGCACATAAGATCATCTCGAGGTGTTGGTACGCGTATTGTAAGCTGCATCGGTAGACAGGAACGTTGATGACCATCGCTGCTATGTATGGGCTTGCATGCCAGCAGGCGGCTGTACGACGAGGCGATCCGCTCTGGAGATTAAAACGTCGTCAATGAGCTGGTGGCCATTAGTGCGCCCATGATTAAAGGAACGTAGCATTCAGGTTCAAGTAAGTTCATGCACCGGTGGCGCAACGCCAACTATAATATACATGTACATGACTGTAGCGCGTGAAGTCCGAGTTGTGCGTCGATGCAAGATTCCGCCTGACTTGGCGGAGGTGCGGCGCCGATGTGCACCAGGTGGCGACTACACCAAGACCACAAGTTCGCGGACGAAAACGGTGGCGGCGCTAGCGTCATTCAGCGAAAGAACGGGCGCGGCGGAATGTCGCTCGGCGCCGACGACCCAAGTGAACACATTTCACTTGTACAGTGA
>JAHWLE010000022.1:0-57106 GCA_024679135.1 Phytophthora foliorum
AGCTCCAGCCACCGCCTCGGCCCCGCAGCCGACGTGGGCTTCGGCGGCACGCCCGCCAATGAGCGCCGCTTCAACAAGAAGCGCGAGTCTCGTCGACGCATGCGGATCTCGAAAGAGTGCGGCCAAGTGTTGAAGTTTGCGTTTCGAAGACCCAGTTACTGACGTTAAAATGCAATGTGTAGGTCCATGCACCGCCTGGTGATGGACTACCTGGTGGGCAAGGGCTACCGGGAGGTGGCGGAGGCGTTCTGGCGCGACTCAGCCACCAAACGTGAGTGGTTTGGGTCGTTTTCCGGTGTTTTGGCACCTTCAACTTGACTGATGCTTGTTTGAGTAGCACACGTGGACTTGCAGTCGGTGCAGGAGCGCATGAGCGTCCAGCAGCTGCTGCTCAAGGGCCAGATCCAGAAGGCGCGCGGCAAGCTGGCCGGTATCGACCCAGAGTTCCTGGAGAAGAACAGCGGGATGGACTTCTTGCTGGCCAAGCAGGAGCTCATCGAGCTGATCAAGGCCCACAACATTGAAGACGCTCTGCAGTTTGCCATCAAGAACCTCGCACCGTTCGGCCAGAAGAGTGTGCGTTGGTCGGGAGAGCTGCCTTTTAAATTGGAGATTGCTGATCGTTTGTGTCGTGTTGTTCTGGAGCAGCCTCAGTTTCTCCACGAGATTGAACGGACGATGTCCGTCATTGCCTTTAAAAACCCATCGGATTCACCACTTGGGCATCTGCTGGAGCAGGCCCAGCGTCGTCGGGTGGCCGATGAAGTTAATTCTGCAATTTTGCGGAGCCAAAAGCAAGAGCTCGGTGGGTATCGGGTGTTCTTGACGTACTGGTAGATTCTTGTAGTACTCACATGGTCGCGTGCATGATTTACATCATTCCAGAGCCCATGCTACCCACGATGGTCCAGCAGCTTCATTTCCTGAAGGGCCAGCTGGGGTCGCAACAGATTCGCGTTAAAGACTCGACGCGCTAAGATACTGTGCGATAACGCCTCCCTGGTGTCTTCAGATCCGCTGTTCACCATCGCGCCACTTTCGTCGTCCATGTTATTGTATGCGCTGCATGTTTACTCCATTGTTTGTCCAGCCGGGGGCTGAAAATTCTAAAACACAAAATAATTTATAATTGCTCTGCATCGTTACGCGCCTCATTTTGGTTCTTCATAAAGCTGCTCGATCGCCAGCAATCGCCTCGTGAGGGGTCCAGCGCGATACGGAAACAAGTCTGAGGCCACAAGCCGATCGATCTCCAGTCGCAATCGAATGAGCACGCTCATCACGCATTCGAGTCGATCAGCAGTCTGTAGTTTTTGCCTGGACGCATTCCAGCCTGCACTTAGATGCCGCAGGTATCTCATGATGTACTCGAGCATTTTAGTTTCTGAGGAGACAAACACGTCGATTAGAATACAGTTTGGTATGACATCTATGGTGTTAGCAAAATGCGTTTACTCCGTACCATTCGACACGAGTAGATCGAGCAGCACTAAGTGGTCTCGTCCAAGCGTATCCACGAGATCGGCAAAAAGTAAGTCCAGATCATATTCGGCTGCAAAATGTGCACGAATGCGTGGTAGCCACGCTAGCTGTTGCTGAGCTGGACAGTCGGGCACCTTGCTACCAGCATCTGCAAGCGTCACCATGCGCGTAAGCCCGTTCAATACTTCAATCATCACATCATCTTGTTCAGAGAGCACCGTGAAAAGCTGGTGTCGGCGCGGTAGCTGGACGTCACTCCAAGCATAAGCCCCTCTCGCCAGGTTCATCGCCCCTGGTTTCTCACTGCCACTCATCATCCTCGTCGGTAAAACTTCCAGAAGAGCGACTCCTATGCGGCTTAAGCATAAGAGCCATTGCTGTAAAAACGGATAGCGGCTTGATTGACCAATAAATGCCTCTTGACTTGCCACATTTGAGAGTTCATTTCTGTTGAGCAGTCGCACGGCCTCGGGTGTGCAGGACGATTGTATCACCCACACCAAGCACATATCGAGCCACTCCAAGTTCATAGCTTCTACACCATCATCCTGTGTTTGCTCCTTCCAAGATGTCATCAGCTCTTGGAAATCACCTAAAAGACACTGGACTGCACAGGACACAAATGTCGGTTGTGAGGCGTAGTCCATCACCATGAAGACTCTGTTCATCAGCATCTTCATCTGCTTACTCAACTCCACGAGTTGAGAAGCTACCACAAGCTCCAAGCCGTGAACACGTTTCACGAAATCACTCAAAAACACGAGAGCCTCGTATCGAACCGAGTACGGAGCTGAATCATCTCCAGAACGGACCGTAGGCACGAACACACCACACATTATTGTCCCCAACTGCTGCAGGTGGTTCAGCACTGCCTCCAGATAGGGATATTCCACCACCCGTTCTGATTGCTCGTCACTGTCATCTCGTCGTGCAGCTTCCGTCTTGAGGAGCTGCCGCAGCAACTGGAAACGAAACCCACCAGCGTCTCGTCTCCAACTCTCGGTCGACACTGTCATGATAGCTCTGCAAAGTTGAACGACTTAGCCATTGCACTATCATTTCTTCACTCTACTACCCCACTTACTCCACGATCTCAGTGACGTATTGCTCTACTCCATCTCCCGTAAGGACATTCCTAAGCTCCTCTTTCGCAGCATACGCCACCAGTACGTCCTCGTGGTTCATAACCCCCAACAGCATCCTCAACTTTGCAACAGAAGTCCCATTCTGCCCTCGAGTCGCCGCAATGCGGCGGATCTCCACGCACCAGTCCATCAATGGCTCAGGATCTCAGGATAGCGTGCTGTGATTGGTGGAAAATAGTTTTTACACCAATCACAGCACGCGATCTTGAAGAGCTGCGTCAGATCTCGACTGTCAATCATGATGAACATGATGGAGGCGACGGACTCGGACTCGGACGCCGAGTTCGCGGCCAGAGGCGCCAAGACGCCGCTCTGGTCGGGCGCAGCGTACTCCAGTGCCCTCAGCAAGTCCATGCGCGCCATGATGACGAGCAACAGACGCAGGCAACAGGCCGCAGACGGCAAAGACACAGGCGCGGAGCTCTTCGCCGACGCCGTGGCTCGCAAAGACAAGGAGAAGATGCTGGACGCGCTGGCGAAAGATCCCAGTGTGTTACGGCGCAGTGACGAGGTTGAAGACTGCTTTGTAGACGGAGAGAGTCTGTATACAGCGGTCTCATGATTGCTTGTTTGTGTTTTAGGACGGCTGGCTGCCCCTGCACCATGTTTGTGCGCTGCGGCCGAACTACCGATACGTTGATTTGATGAACATGATGGTCAACACGTACCCGGAGGTGGTTCGTTGTGTCGACAAGGTGGGGGCAGGAATTTGTGGAGGAGGTGGATACGTGTCTAACGGCTTCGGGGGTGCAGAATGGACAAACCCCGTTGCACATTTTGTGTGGGAACCCATGTGTGACGGTGCAGGCCCTTGGAGTATTTGCTGCGTCGCTTGCGGAGCTCACGCTCGTGCACGATAAAATCGGGAACTTGCCACTGCATTGTCTCTGCCGAAACGTTTCGTGCGATATTGGCTTGGTCAAGAAGTTGGGATCGGAAACTTCTGCCTACGCGACCATCAATGATGTACGTTTGGCTGAATAGCGACTTGAAAGCGGTGTGTATGATTTATGCTTTGTCATTTATGCTTGCGATAACCCAGGAAGGTCAAACGCCGTTGCATTGCTTGGTGATGGCTGATACTCCACTCAATACGGCTAATCTTCGCCATTTAATTGAAAGTTTCCCCAACACGGCGTTGATGCGAGATCTGGTACCGACAGTATTTTGTTCTACTAACAAATCGTTGCATATACTAATGCGAGAATGACCTGTGATTCTCGTAGATGGGGCGTACTGTTCTTCACTGGATTTGTGAACGCCGGGAATTAGACCAGAACATCATTCGAATGCTGTTTGTTACCGTTGCCGACACTGCTTCTCTACCTGATGTCGTACGTAATCGCTTTGCATTCGGTCACTGTATAACTTCTGTCACACTAATACTACTTACCTTTTCTTGAGAACGGAGACTTGCCCCTTCACATATTGTGCCAGAACGAGAATCTTACTCGTGATGTACTTCGCTTGGCGTTAGAAGCCTATCCAGCTGGCATATATTCGAATGCGAAGGTGTGTTTCGTTCAACTTGTGCATGTTCTTATAGCTACTTTTTAATTAACCCATCATTTTCTATGCAGAACGACCTATCGCCGCTCCACTTTATCTGCTTGAACGAAAGCTGTAGCGTCGATTTTCTGACTGAAATTTTCTCGTTTGACCACGAAAATTCCTCCTGTTCCAAAGCTGACACGGTAAGATTATAGCTATGGTTCATATGGTAGCTGGTAGCAACTCACGTGCTTGGCTATATCTTTTGATACTTAGTTTGGAGCTACGGCTTTGCATTTGCTCTGCATGAACGAGACGATCTTCACCGACCTCCTGCGCTCAATGCTGCTTATGTGCACAGAAGACTCCTTTAAGCAAGATGCGGTAAGTGTACCGCCGAAATATGTTATTGCCGTCTTGGCTGACGATTTCATTTCCAGCACGGCCGATCACCGCTTCATTATATGTGCATGAATCACGCGGTCTCATCAGAACTGTTGTGGCTTTTCTTCGATCGAGGCCACGACCTCGTTCGTCAAGTTGACAAGGTACAGGCACTACAATGGATTCCAGGCATCACCTTCTGGTTATAACTTCTTGTTTTGTCAAAACAGGACGAGCGGACCCCCCTGCACTACCTCTGCAGCAATATCAAAGTAACACCCCGTGTGCTCGAGATCCTTTTCGATAGCTGGCCAAGTGCTGCATTGGTCGCAGATCGGGTAAATAAGCTTCGTGGACAGCATATGCGATTTTTGAAAGTTTAAATACTGATGTGTTCGTGTCCCTACAGGACTTCAAGCTTCCTGTTCAATACTTGGTGGACAATCCCTCCTCTTCACCTGAAATCACCGCACTGCTGATATGCGGACCGGCATCGTATCGTCACCGATACGAGTTCCTTAGTGTAAATGGACAGTGCGTTTGTTTCACGCAGGGTGCTGAAGTGGCTTACGTTCAAACGAATGTGGCAATGGACTCCAATACGGCCTCGAAAGTCCTTGTGAACTTTTATTCGTTGCCAAGGTGTGTGAACCACGAACAAAAACTGCTTCTTCGCCTGAAAACAGCAGTACGTACTATCGTTTCATGTCCGGAAATGCTTTATTTCCTAAGTTGGGAGATTTCTCCTTATGACTTCGTGTTTCCAAGGCTGAGATACGAAAAGATCAAGCAAACTACTCTCCTACCGTGCACGAGACGTTCGAAAATGCTAAAAGGCGACTAACGCCGCGCAGCATTAACGTCGCGCCTGAAGATGACAACGGGTATGCTTATAATCGCATGCTTGGTTGGTGAGAAAATATGACCGGGAAATCGATCGTTTTGTACTAACGTATAGCACCATCGTGGATGCGAGCAGCGACGCAACCATAGTCTTAGACTATGCGGTAGTAATGGAGGCCCCGCTGTACACTCTGGAAGGGTTAAGAGCGGAAAAGCTGTGCGATACGGAGGCAGCCCGCGCAATTACTACAGAGCTTGCTAACTGCCTGCTCTTCTGGCACGGCGATGCGCGCATGGTTCACGGAAATATCGTACGTTGGCGATACATATTTCGTGTTGGCTATGCATGCTGATGGAAGTGCATCTGTTTCCAGACACTGCAAAATGTCGGCCAGTTTGAAGATCGGGGACTCTGCCTGTACAATATGAGCACAAGCCGAGAGCTTTACGAGCAGCGCACGATTGGTTCTCACGCCATTACACTGAGCTCATGTCCACCAGAGGCTGCTAAAGCTTTTGTGTCTAAGGAAGAGTTTTTGCCGACCGTGGCGTCTGATATGTGGCAGTTCGGGTGCCTTGTGTACGTTAGCATTGAAGTTTGCCTGGTGATCGAATGAAGCTAATGCTGTCATCTTTGCGTGCAACTGCATCAGGTATCAGCTTCTTACTGGGAATACTCTACTCGAGCGATTGGCGCCATGGAGCCATTCAATTGGCCATGAACAGGGGCTGCATTTGATATGCTCACTCACGGAGGCTGTGCTCGATTCACTCATTTCTGAAGCCGCGCCAAAGTTTCGTCTGCTGCTGCAGCGAACACTTGTCGTAAACCCAAGCTATCGCTGGAGCATTGATCGGCTATTGGTTCGTGGCATCTTTTTCGGACTGAACACGACCAGTGGCTTACATGACTGTGATTCGTTCTTATCACCACAGCGCATCGAAGATGGGGCCTCATTGCCGTCATTCGCAACCAGCGAAGCCCCTTCACACGATTTCGTTGGCAAAACACTGCAGCAAAAGGAAGAAGATGCTCTGGCCGACGGCGCAGAGGGGCCTCGGTCTGTGAAGCACGCACAAGATCAACTTGAGTTTATGAAGAAGGAGCAGTCACTCTTGCGTCATTCGCTTCTTTCAACGAAGTCGCAGCTTCGAGACGTCGATCAGGTATGTTTGAGAGATCAACCAATGCGTTTTGGTAGACACGTAAATCAACTATATCGTTCCATGCTCAGGCACGCAGCAATCTGGAACTGAGGACGGAGGAGCTCCAAATTCAGTTGGCAAGCGAGGCTCATCAAAGACAGGAGGCACAGCTCGAGGCTCAACTCCTAGCGCGCAACCACCAGTCAATGACGCATCAGCTGCACACGACGGTGCAAATGCTACTCAACCTCGTCCCGTTGGCTCGCAAGGTACGAAGAGTGTGTGGGCCTGCCATCCGAAGGCATCTAACATGTCTGACAATGCAGGTGTACGGTGCTGCGGCAGACGACTTCTTGTCGAGTGCGCTTGCGCAGGCCACCGGAGGAGCTCCACCGCTCAACTTCTCGGCAGAACCCGCCAATCTCCGTCGGAAGAGCGGCCCCGTGCAGCTCCTGAAAAGTCAACTACAGCACTCGGTGCTGGCTCACGGGTGCGTCCACAAGTGGGCCAACAGCTCTCCTGCAACCGAGTCAATGATCTCCGACGAGAATGTCGATGCCAACTCAATACCAACTAACGACAAGGAAGACAAGTCAGCGGAAGGAGACTCGGACGCCGCGATGGCCTAAATGTATCCATTTTCCTACCTAAAAGAGTCACTTTTTGAAAACTTTCGCAACAATTTGATTATGGCGGGAGGTTCGCGCGCCGTGGAGACATATCTGCGCAACTTCGAGGGCGAGAGGGCCCGCTACCAGGAGATCCTCGACATCACGCTCTGCTACGGTGTGCAGTGCCTCGCCCGCAACTTCTCGCTCAAAGGAATGAGCTGCAACGAGCTGCGAACCATCACAGGTGATACTAAAGTCCATTAGCTACGGTTTTAGCGAGCTCATTAAGGCTAAACTGCTGACTGCAGGGTACGATGCAGCGAAGACGCGAGACTTTTACGTGCGCAATGCGTCGCGGCCGACCGGCAGAGAGCAGCGCACGTCGCTGGAAGTGCGGACCAAGCCGTCGCACTCGTGGAGAGACGGAGAAGTGGAGATGCCAGACTTCCCAGAGCCCTCAGCTGCGGCTGACCATGGCTCTCGTTCTGTCAGAGATGCGACGGAGTGCGTGCATCAGCCTCATTCAACGGAGCGTGCAGTGAGCGGAGAAAGTAGTGATTCCACTGGAGAAGAAGAGACCTTCAATGACAAGCAGGAGACCGTTTACGGGCGAGGAGATACTGCTTCGAGCCCTCGCAGTCTTCCAGCGAAGCATGAACGGAGGCAGAGTGGGAGCACTCCGCGTGCTGCAACGGGAAACACAGCATCAGTGCAGTCAGGCACGGCGCGGAATCAGCGGCCTCTGCATCGTCAACCCCAGCAGCGCCAACCACGACAAATCCCTCGCTCACTTCAGCAGGTGCAGTCCAAGATCCAGCCCGAGCTGGATGCCCGCCGGCAGAAAGTCTTGCGTGTGAAGAAGACACAATCACAGAGAATGGCAGAAACCTTAGCGCGTGCCCGGTTGGCTGAGTACGATGCGCGACGAGAGTTACAGGATGTGCGTGATCGGCGTCTTGGTCCGAAGAAAATGCCCCTTAGTGAGATAACGAAGGGTACGGTGCTGTACTTTGCTCGTCGAAGGGTCTGATACGACTAATCATGCTGTGGTGGATGTGACAGGTGCCGCGGCGTTGGAAATCGTTGATGACTTTATGAAGAGCCCTTTAATGGACAAATTCGGGCGTGATGAACTGCACGAATCAGTTGGTGTCGAGCACTCAGTAACGTGAGTTCACCCTACCGCTATTTATCGTTGCGTCTAACTTCGCATGCTTGCTTGCTGTGCACACATCAGCGATCCTGTCCAGCAGCGTCCAGCTCAGAGGGATCCACTTAAAGAGGAACTGTACGGTACAGTGGCATTAGACAGCTCGTTTCTTGGATGCAAACCTGCACCGGAACCGCGACGACGATCAGAGAGCCGATCTAAACAGACAAAGCGAAGTACGAAAACAACGGTGTTTTAGATAGAAAATGATCGCTAATATGCGGCACTTATTACGCAGACTACAACGGATGGCTTGGTGATTTTGGGCCACTTCATACGAAAACGGTTCGTCCTGAGTGGGGTGAAGTTGAGGACGAGACCGCAGACCCGGATCAACGTACGTATTGACTAAGTTTGTCAAAATTGGCCGCCTGACACTCACGCTTGAATGTAGACATCGGAGGCACCAAGTTTGAGTGGAATTTCGAGCAGTAAGTGGACGCTATGATCTCGGTGCCTTCACGTGGAAGCGCATTTAACCCCTCTCTCTTTTACTAGTCTTCCTGGCGGGCGTCATGAACCTGTAAACCACGACAAGCCGTTGAAGACCACGACTCGGACGCGCTTTGAAGGAGACAAGAAATATGATGGAGTTGGAAAGGAAAACGATGAGTTCGATGACGACCTGAGCGATGAGCTCAGTGTGAACTCAGATCCTGTATTCCGATGGCTTAGAGACGCCGTTTAGTTAACAAAAACAAAATGTGTTCCCTATCTTACGAAAACACTACCCGAAATGCCACAGCAACGTTCAAGAGCGAGTAGATGATGTAGTATACCATGAGAACCTTGCCATACCATGCTGGACAGCGATACTTGTGATGCCGAAACACCAGCAACGACGAGGTAAGGGAAACGAAGAGAAAACCCAAAGAGATCCAAGCATGAATGTCCAGTGAAAGCTCTTCGCTGTGCCCGCACACGAACGCGTAGGCCATGGGCAGACCCAAGCCAAGAAGAATATTGAACACTGGTCCACCAAAACAACCGGCAATGGCCATTTGAGGAAACCCAGCTCGAGCCACTGAGAGATCCGTAATGAAATCGCCCACGGAGTTTCCCCAGGCGAGGACGGTTAGCCCCAACAAACTATTGCTGGCATGGGTAATATAACCTACCGCTACCAGGAGTGCCATAAGCTCGTTCGCCACAGCATAGATCCAGCACACACAAGCTACGAAAGCCAGGGAGAGTAGTAGGCTTGACGCCTTTAAAGACCGTGGTGCATGCGAACGGTGAGTAAAGAAGGAAACACTCCCGCTCACGCAGCCACCCACGACCGCAATAGCTTGCCAAAGCGGCACACGGTACGAATACCTGCCGCCGCAGATATCAACATTGGCGTATCCACTTGTCAATGCGACCAGCAGAGGAACAGTAACGGGCGACAAACACGCCATGGGGCGCGACCAGGATTCGTCATCGAACAGGGGGACTGTCATGTCTCGAACGAAAACAAGTGTTGCTTGCGGGATGTAAAGCACCTTCACAATGAGGGGTTCGTTGCTTGTAAACACCCGGATAACGCGACGTTTGAGTCGCCATCTCCAGCGAAGGTGCTGCTGCCATTCCGGAATCTCCAGCTCGTCAGCACTATCGTGATCACGCTCGCTGTCAGAAATCAATGGCGAAGACAACGAGTCCTCCTCTTCGACGTCAAAATGATCGTCGAACACTCGACTCGAAAACCGGAGACCTCCCAGTTCAGACATCTCAAGCACCCGAGGCCCCACACCCTTCTCAGCGTCGCCTTCATCTCCACGATCATCCCTCCCATTTTCGCCATCCACCTTAGCTTCTGACTTCGTGATGAAAGCATATTTGTGTTCCTTCATCTCTGTTCGCTGCCCTCTCTTGGCATCCTTGCCTCTCGGTGAAAGTGCATGCCAAAATGCCGAAACCATCAACGACGTCTTACCCGACAACTTGGCATCACGAACCTCCTCGCCAGCAGCCCTGTATCTTGCCACACAAGCTGGAAACACCACACTGCCGACATAGATCCCGTACATCACCAAGAACATCAAGGCAGCCACCGCCGTGTCCCCTAAGTCCCCTCCGCTGCTGCTCACGGCCAGCAGTAAAAACAGCAGCAGCGAAGCGATCAACGCCCCCACGTCCCTCACGAAGGCCCAGCGCTGCACCTTCACGGCAGTCGCCACCGCCACGCCCCCGACCACCACCGTAGAGACAAACATGGCTCCTCCCAGCAGCTCGTTAACCCCCGTCTCCCCCACGCCGGAGCTGTACGCGGCAATCGCCGAGAAAACGTCAGGAGCTCCGTTCCCAAAGGCCAGGAAGGTGACGCCCGCCACGTCGTGAGGAACCCGCAGACGGTCGCTCAGACTCGCGAGCGTCGGTGAAAAGTATCCGTCCGCTGTGCTGCCCACTGGGGACATGCAGAGCGTTAGAAATTCGAGTGAAACGAGGAGTTCATTCGGGAGACGTACGGAAGTAAAAGAGAGCGGCGAGCCAAAGGAAGAGCAGGGAAAACGAGAGGAACGACAGCTCCGACAGCAAGCAGTAGTGGACGTGGACGTAGTCCACACCTAGAGGACCTAGTGTCATGTTCGCTACGAACGGGTAGGCGTCGCACGCCGCCGGGAGCGACAGCGTCGCGAACTCCATCCTTGTATCAGAGCTTGTATCAGCGCTTGAAGCGAGAAATTTCCGACATAAAAAGAAGCCATTATTTTTTAAAATATTATTTTGTTACAGTGCAAGCATACATTCAAATGTTAGGTATTCTCACAATTATCCGATAAGCCCCATTCCCCCCACCATTGACGTGTCGTTGCCAAGAAACCCCTCTGCTGCAAGGTATAGTGGCGAGGGCCATTTCCGTTTAAGCAGATGTGTGGGTCATGATGCGGAGGGCAGCACGAGGACTCGACACACCTGTCGGCACAATGGGCCAAGAGCTAGCTGCTGAAAAGCTGTTTGATGAGTTTCTAGTATCCAGAGGATTAAGTAGCGATGCCTTAGAAAACATGCATTGCTCACTCGCTCAAGGCGCAAGTCTTCCCATGCAAACTTTCTATTCTTTACTAACTGATTTTACAATTTTCTTGCAGACTAAAAGGAGAGCTAAAGCTGCCGATGGGCTTCTGTCCAAGTCAACAGCCCTGGGCTACTTCTCACAAGTACTGAATATGCTGCGCGAGCGCTATCCAAGCTCCCTCTCTGACTCACAGTGTGTGGCCAAAATTCGTGACAAGATGGCGGGCGCAATCGAAGAACGCAACCTCCGAGCAAACGTGCAAACAAATGATGCACCCGGATGTACTACTAATGATCTATATGTGTTAGACGAACACCTAGTTGCAAATGCAGAGGCAGCCACGGAACTGAAGTCCATACAGGACGCTGCCCTCCTGTCAATGATGTGGCACACGTTTGGGAGAGCAATCGACACCTTCTTCGCTCGCAAACAGCAGTTATCACTGGCGGCATCCGGCGAACTGTTCCTGCACACTGGCCACATACAGACGTCCGTCATACAGGGTGTCTCAATATACAAAGCCCCCGACCGGTGGCAGCAGTGCATGCTCCACGCGTTTGGCCTCATTTGCTATGATGAACCATCTCAGCGGTGCCGTCACAGGAGGGGATGCGCTGGTCGCATCCACCTTAGAGAGCATCTTGGGCCAGCTCATCGTGATCAGCGATATACTTGGCCGTGTGGAAGGTGCTGTAACGGGCATGGCCATCGCGCCTGCAATTCACGATACGTCAGATCGAACGGAGAGCGTCTCAGCTGGTTCGTTGCGCTTGCCGCATACCGATCCTGCACCTGCAACAGCATCAACACTCGCTGGCTGTGTGCTTAACTGGTATACGAACTGCATATGGGAAATCGTACATGAAAAGAAAGAGCAAAACAAACGAGCGGATGACAAAGGCAGCGGTCATCATTATGCAGGTGCTTGACTAATCATCGATACAGATACCTGTTCAGCCTGAACGATCCAACGCAGAAGCCTACCAAACCTGGAAACGCACGCTCTGGACCTTGGCCGTTTCGATAGATCGCACCGCAAACGAACGCTTGAACGAATTCGATGGCAGGAAGCCGACCACCAAGGCATCATCGCTGCGAAAGCGCTGGCGCCAGCTGCGCGCCACACATCCCTAATCATACCGTACGCTCGGCGCCTAGTTCCTCGCGCTCAAACCCGGTAGCTCCGTCGGTGTTGAGTGCACGCCTGCGTCGGATCAGTGGGAGCGTCCGACTTGGCTTAGCGCAACCTAATCACGAGCCACAACGCACATCACACACGCTAACACAGACACAGCCATCATAAACACAGCAATATTGCTCTCGATCCAGATCCTGGAGGCGTAGCCTCCCGCTCTGCAGCCGAGCTACGGGGGCGTAGATGGAAGGGTCGCGGGGGTTCTACGGAGTACCCCGTGTTAGAGTCGCCTCTGTCGCTTGTGGGGTCCGGGCTGCAAAAACTTGAATGAGAGTGAGACCGATATGCCGGCGTAACGAATAGCTTTGAATACAATTCATTTAATTGCGAGTGGGCGTGATGCACACCTAAGTACTCCCGTCCGGAATGAATAATGATTTTGGGTGGACACCCTGTTTTTCCCCCATCCGTCACAGTCACAACGTGTGGTGGCGTTCGGATTCCGGTCCAGAATCTGCCATTTACTGTCGAACCATGGCGCGTTTTATACGTTTTATACCGTATTCGACAATAACGTTGTCTAATCTGCAGTTCGATGGAGACTTATTTTCATATCCGTCTGTGATGAATGTAAGAACTTTGTGAAAAACCGACAACGCGAGCTGAATGAAGCAAGTTCTTTAGAGATCAGAGAACCCCATCGCTGAGCTGAACGCTGAAGCGCTGCCGCTTGCACTTGTTACGCCATTCTTATTGGTCAGAAGTATAGCGATATTATACCCAATAAAAGAAAGGCAAGCACGCACTATACTGGAAACTCTATGCTGGATGATGTGGTCGAGACGCGAGTTGGGGCAACACCCCTAGCCACATCGTCCTCCTCACTTCAAAGCTGACCGCCTAAACACTAGACCAATATTTCAGATACGTACCAAGGGTGCACAGCCCAGGAGCAATGGACACATCAGGAGTGGCAAGCCGCTAGGGCTGGATAAATTCTCTGGAAAGAAAGGGGAGTACACTATGTGAAGGGATAAGGTACTGACCAACATCGGCAACCTGGATCGAGCGTACGGTCGGCAGATGTTGTAAACGGATCACTCTGACCCCACCGCCCTCTTGATCGACTTCCTGGACGGAACGCCAGAGAAGCCGATTATTTCGGTGGAGGGTAAAACGTCTAAGGAAGAGACAAAGAGTCAGCGTTGACGTCTGCAACACTGTACAAGGGCGCACTTTGCGACGTTGAATCTGTTCAACCAGTCGCTGCCGAATGTGTTCCTGTCAGGCTTGCCTGACCAGGTGTCAAGAATGAAGCCTTGTGACATCTGGAAATAGATCGAGCAGAAGTACGGGGTTGGGGATGCGGGTGGATTTATTGAACTAAGGCACCAGTGGGAGCGGTTGGTCGTAGCCAACTGGAGAGACCACGGAACTCTGTTCTCCCAGCTGAAAAAGCTACGTGTCCAGTGAAGACGAAATATCGCGATCCAAACCGTCAAGGTGGGCCGCTGTTCCGTACGAACATCCGTACGTGTGGAGAAGTGATCAGAAGTTTTGGAGATGGATTGATCGTTTCTGGTCGGCGATTGGGTGATGGACACTGATGGAGGGATTGGGACCTGGGATGGGCGACATCAACGGTCGGACAGCTGACCGGTGAATGTGAGGACCATCATTCCGATTTTGGTGATCTGATCGCAGTACCACATAAGTTCTTTGCCGTACAGGCTCAGAATTGACTCGATGTGGTCGAGACGAGCATCATCTGTTTGACTTCCATCCATCGGAGAGATTGACAGCAACATATGGCATCGTACACCATTTACCACGTACACTGCAAAAATTCCCCGAAAGTGAAGCAAGATCCACGTCCAACGGTCGAACAATGGAGCTCAGCATACTCATCCTGATATCCATCATGCTTGGCGCCAAGGTGGCCATCGTGACCAAGAAGATTGTTGTAGCCCGTCCTGTTGCCTTGCTTGCGGATACTGTCGCACTTCTTGCGCTCGAAGATGCCGTCGGCGAGGTCAGCGTAGAAGAAAGCACACGGTATTGTCCGCTTTTTGATTGGCGACAATGGCGCGACCAATTAGTGCTGAGTATTTCGCTGATTGGCTGCTCCAGTCACTGATTTAACGTCGCTATTAATTTGTTTTTGGAGGATTATCATAATCAGATCGATATGACTCAAACTATGATGATCGAATTGTGACAGCCAAACAACGCAGCCACTTTTGCAAATGTGACTCATTTGAAGCCAGTCAAGACTTATGCAACTAGTTGATCGTTTACGTTCAACATGCTGCAACGTTACATCAAGATTCGCGATGTCATTTTTGCTGTTAGCGCTGTACAGGAGTATGTGCCTCGAGGCAATGCTCACCACCGATTTTCGGCTGTCGTCGATAAACTGGAGGAGCTGAACAGTGTGTGCGTGAAGCTACAGGCGGAGAAATGCACGGTGGTAGACGCTCGCCTCTTATTTGATGCTTGTGCTGCAAAGTACCCAGTCACGGTTAACTATCTAAATCCCAACACCAATGTTGTGCACTCACCTGATTTCGAGGCAGTCATTGTCAAGATCCGGAACGACCTTCCGCTCTCCCCGGGTGAAGAACGCGCTATCGAAAGCTTTGTTCTCCCAGCGGGTGAATCAATCCCTGTACCAAGGTCTCGGGTGGATTTTGATTCTACCATTCTCCACCAAGCCAAGAAACAGTGTCGTTCGGAGTACGTAACCGCAGTATACGGTCCTCTCTTCCATGTTGCTCCTTCGGCTAGCAACGCTTGCGAGCGTCTGTTTTCAGAGTACAAATTGGTCCTGACCTCTCTGCGCTCGTCTAGCCTACCGGCGAACTTCGAGACGATGATGTTTTAGCGAGCTAATTGTGGAACAGTGCAACGCTTCTCTTTTGCGTCGAGGGGACTAAAGAGTAGTTGTTGGTTGTGTCTGATCAATACATTTCCGTGACTGCAATAACTATTATTGCGGACGCTTATACTGCCGTGACTACAATTGATTGCATGGTGTCAAAAGTACTATTCGCAAATGTATTTATCACGCCCTACTATTGCGAGCTTTAACAGCAGGGGCGTGACGGAGGTCGCAGGACCCAAGCGCAAGCTGTTGGCCGAGGACTCGCCCGGGCAGTGCGAGCTCGTGCACATGACCTTCTCGGTCACCAACAAGGACCAGGTCAAAGCATGACGCTGCACATCGAGGAGGAAGCATACAAGACCGAGATAACAAAGTACTGCCGGTGGAGCTGAAGGAAGGGATTCGCGATAACTAGGCACGCCTCGTCAGATCAAGCAATATATTTGAACTTGATATCACTCAGGGGTACTGTTTCATGCGGGAGTGCTGGCCGCAGGCAGGCAACAGGGAGAGCACAGGTCATGTAGACCACGACCGTATATTGTCCTACATACCACCATATTTGACACGCACGTTTAAGTTTGGGTTGCTTATACTAGTTCTAACACACCCAAGAATGTTTCGTTCAAGAGCGATTCTGAGGCATTCAATCGGATGTTATTGCGGGACGATACAATTGTATCCGTGTGTAGCATATTTTCGGCCACCTAAGGTCCCATACAAATTCAAGATTCTGAGGACCCGATGTGCCCTGACAAAAGCATATTAGGGGGTTTCAGTTTATAAAATCTCCGCATTTTTTCGGGTCATTTCTTGTAGTCATTGTTGGAATGAACGCTTCTCCCGAGACACATTCCTTGGAGCAATTCCTCAAGCAGAATGTTTTTGGTGAAATGTTATCACCTTTCTAAACAATACAAACCGTTTTGAGAGGGTATTTCTGAGCTTCCGCGACTGTTAGTCATCGTGCTGACCCAGGGCATGCTACGAGCGCCGACGCTCCCAGCCAACCCCATGCTACTACGCCAACTTTTTCTGCGCTGCACCACGTGCATCAAGGTATCGTGCACGGGGATGCACCTCCTGGGCTCCTGAGTGCTTTCCTCGCTCTCCGCTCATGGCGGTTCTGGGGCTACCCGTACTAGACGCCCGAGGATGGCGAGTCGACCGCCATCAACGCGACCGCAGTGCTGCTACTTTGCAGGAGACCAATGTGGCCGACGCCGACATTACGCTGTCGGAGCTGCTGAACACGCAACTGCAGCGTGAAGAAATATAGAAGTTTGCGGGGACGGATGTCGTGGACCTGGTGTCGCTCGTGATGCTGTCGCAGCTGAAGTCGCTCAATGTGCGACGAAAAACTGTAAAATAGTCTGGCGGTGCTGGAGGCACTACCAAAGCTAGTGTATTGAAGCTACATGTGCTGGACGTGCCGGAGACGGTTGTCGTGGAGTTCGTTGCCTTGCAGGCGCTGGCGTTGCTGGAGACACTCGACAAGAGGAAGAACTGGGCCACCACGGACCTGCACCTGCTGCAGTACGTCACGGCCCTGAAGTCGCTCAAACCCATGGACATTGGCAACTCGGACGCGCTCGAGCTGAGACTCAACTACCCCGAGCCCGAGATGGTGCACTTGAAGTCGCTCGAGCACTTGCTAGTTGACACGCGAGAGAAAGGAGCGCCCGCAGACGAGAAGACGAATTTGCCATCTTTGAATTTCGAGTGGTTGGGCAGTTTGCACGAACTGTCGCTGGTAGGTCGGGTAGATTTCAAGGACGCTGCTTTGCTGTCAGGAATGCACCAGATGCGCCGGCTGTGGCTAAATGCGATCAAGGTGAAGGACGCAACGCCATTAGCGCCGCTGACTCGTCTAGAGATGCTCGATCTGGGAATCACACCTCTGACGACAATGTAACGTATCCCAAGCTGTTGGAGCTGCAGTTGATTTGGCACTGGGGCGACTACAACTGCGTTTGGATAGACCACACGTTTTGAGCTCACCAATCGATAGTCAACGTGCTCATGTTCGAAATGAACTGCAGGTTTGTGAGCTTTGTTCGTTAGTGATGTGTCGTTTTAACGTGTGTGATACTTATACAACGTGGTATTCACTGATGACGCCAGTGAACGAACGATGGCCTAATGGTCTGTATGCATACGGCCCGTAACTTTGGCTTCGAGTGGATCGAGGTCGACTGGTATTGTGGTACAACAACGCTATCCGCGGGAACAGCTCAATTCTCTCGACTTCGGCTTCCTCACCACTTCTCAAAGTTCCTCGCTTGGTAATCAAAATGTCAACATCGAATCTGAGAGAATGAGATTCAGATTTGGTTTAATCTTGTTTGAAAGATTCGCCGAGGCAAATATAAACTGAAACCCCCATAGCTGAAATGCAGGAAGTATGCTGGGAGAATACAATTAGGGTGCCTTCCTGAAATGCGTATTCTTGCAAGAAAGAAAGAATGCAAGAAAGGGAAATTCAACTTGCTACTCTGCCTGCTAATTAGAATTTGGAATACCATACAAGTTTGAGTGATAAGCGTACGGTCACTGTAGTAAAATAAAATGGGTGTGAAGAATTTATGTTTTCTGAACAAGAATACATTATCAGTAAATAAACGATTTTTTTTATAGCATAAGCAATAATCACTATTATTTTCCTCGGTCTCCTGCGAGCGCAAGCTCCATTTTTGTTTTTAGATTCTAAGGTGGGGGTTTCTAAGATCACTTGGTGAACGAATCATGTAGTCTCACTGCTGAGCTGTCAAGGGACCCAAGTTACGACTTCGCTAATATTGTCGATATTCCTGAGCACAAACTAGATAGAACGTAGTTCAAACCTTCAGTTTACAGCTCTATCAATTCAGATTCTTACCATTTCAAGTGTATTGGATTTGCAATGAGCTTATACTTTACATGGTATGGTGCATGTTCTCACTAGAATAGGTATCCTCACCGTTACAACGCTCAGTTAGCATATCGTAATACGTGAATCGATGATCACTACCCACTGTCAAATTATAAACACGAAACTTGGGGGAAATATAGCTGTATGAATCTAATACTGCGTATATGATAAACAAGTGCGTGCCCGATAGTTAGCGAACGTCCGCCTAAATTGCCCTGATATCCTCACCCACCCAGATTTCCTCGGACTGGTAATACTGTATCAGCCACCAACCTCCACAACCACACCGACCTCCGCGACCTCCCAGGCCTCCGCGACTGCCATGACTATCGCGGCTGTCACGACCACCACGACTTCCACGACCTTCTCGACCTCAACAACCCACACAACCACCCGTTCCAGCATAGCCTACTGCACCGCAACTACTGTTCCGTAATCTTTGCTATGTGGTGACAACCGATATATCCCCCCCCCCCCCCCCCCCGCAACGGTGGTCAATCTCCGGCACGTCTTTCCACCTTTTATGCTGCATTATTGTGTCTTCACAGCTGCTATTGACAGTAGGAATTCAAGACACGTGTTTAAGCAACGTCCGATCATTGCATTGCTCCTGTACTAGGTTGAGTCGCGTAGGAGTAGGAATGTAGTAAATGATGTAAGCGTAACCGTTAATAATGCCCCAAAGCTCTATCGCGGGAGTCCCACTTGTGTAACCCAGTAACACTGAGTGATAGACCAGAGGGCTCGCGTAGATCACATCTCCATGTTTATGTACCACAATCCGTGTGTAGCAAGCAGTTTTTCTGCCAATGCACATTTCCGGTCAAGCCAACCCTATATTAACGGTCGGTTTTTCAAAACGGGTGACGAGCCTAAAATCAACGCTTTGATTGGATAGATTTGACAATTCGAATGGCTCAATTTTGCCCGTTCGAATGAGGTGCGGCACAAGCAGTTTGGCGCCATTTTGACTCCACAAAACCCGGACCAGGACCATGGCGGCAATCACGGCGAGCAAAGTGGGATTGTACAAGCGGGGGATCCAGCTCGCGAAAGAGGGGTTGTCTTTAAGGAAGGCTGCCAAGACGTTAGGGCTGCCGTACAAGAATCTGCGAGCTCGAGTGGCTGGCAAGGTGACCGTATCCTGCCGCTCCGGCCCCATGCTCGTGCACTTATCAGCTGGGGCCGAGCAAGGGTTACTGGAAGTAATCGAAAAATCGGGCCGCACGGGGGTTCTGCGTCGGCGTAGCTGAGCTCCGCTTCCTCATCAGGCAGGCTGCTATCATCTCCGTCTCTTTGTCTTACGTCGCAGTTCCTCCACCCCCTGGATGTTGGTATCTATCAGCCCTTCAAGCGTCACTATGAGGGAGCGCTGGAGCAGTACCCACTCATTACTTGCCTCTTACCGACTAAAGACGAAGTCGTGAGCTTAACAACGGTGCCGTTCAAGAAGCTCGGGATGTAACGGGGCTAGAGTTACCGTTACTGGCTTACACTAGTGTTGCAAGAGGAAGCTCGCTATAGTGAACCTAAGTATAAGGTCCGGGGTAAATTCAACTCTGATTTATGTTAGGTTCGAGGCGGGGGTCCCGGCCTCACGAGAACCACCCAAATGCAAGTCACCTTCTGATTGGCTGTAATGCTCACAGGTTTAGCCAATCAGACGATGACAACACAGCACGCGCTACCCGCGTGCTTTTGTACCTACTTTTGTATATCAACCTATAAAACTCTACCTACATATGTATTTTGGATGTGGCCCGTCACACGGAAAGCACAGAAGGCGTTTAAACAGGCCGGAATCTATCCTCTCTCCATTAAGAAAACACTAGCTAGCTTGATTGGCAACAAACCTTCTACCGCCAAGAAATCGCTCCGCCACCACGCCATCGTCCTGCCTCACGTCGAAGCGCTTGAAGTTAGTGAGCGTCAACGACACCATCTGAAGCGGAAGGGGATTGACATGAACGCCCTTAACGTGGTCAAGATTGCGGTAAGATCGAAGCGGCACCCCGAAGTCTAAAACCGGACGCAAGGGTCATATGTGGATGAACGGTTTTCGGGCGGTGTGCTTCTTACGCATGCAGAGATGTTAACGGTTCTGGAGAGGAAGAAAAACGCGAAAGTTGACAAAGAGCACGCCAACGCTAAACGAGCAGAGAATAAAGAGCGCGCAAAAGCGGAGAAGGATCAAGCGAAGGAAGGGTTGGCCAGAAAGAAAGCTCTTGAAAAGGCAGAGCAAGATAGGTCGAAGGAAGAACAATCCGAAGAGAAAGCGTGCACGACGGCCGAGCGCAACATAGAGAAAAGGGAGCTTCAAATGATGCGTCTGCATGACCAGAGTCCTTCAAGAAGAGGAAGACCAGCATCGTTTCTCTAGCGTCGACTGCCACCTTCAAGGTGCAGCATTTTATTAGCTAGCCGCCAACCACGTCTGCTGGCCAGCCGCGTCAGTAAGTTGGCCACCCCACCAATCCTTCTAGCTACTTCACCGTTCTTGTACATGTGGGAGCAGTCGTCCGCCAACACTTCGACGAGAAAAGATATACACACATCAGTACAACCCATTCACCTATTCGTCAGGCAGTGATGAATTCCGCCACCAGATCTACCATGCACTGAATTCAACTTCCTGCGAGAGTCTTCGCAGTTTTCCCGGAATGGAGGAAGAGTCTTTGCCCGTGCCGATGAATGCCAGCATTGCAACAGCGTGGTACCCATGATAAATCAATACAATGCTATAAACTCTCAAAATATGTCATGCAACCATAATACACTACGCTTGCAGCAACACTCACAACGATTCATATCCATAAGAAGTAATTAAAGCTTGTTTTACCCAAAATGCTACTTCAGCACAAATCCTCGACATGACGAAGCACGACAGATGCATGGTCTTGCCTGGAGTACACATAGCGATTCATAATTATCATCGCCACATTGAAATTACTGAACAGGTAACCAGCCTTACCATCGCCTTCCTCATCTGCATTCTAGCGTAGCAAAATGTGATTTCCGTGCTGCGTTCAATTAGAGACGCGGCAAAGAAACCGCAGCGCACTTTGTCCCAACGCTCAAGTGTACTGTTAGGCGCGCAACTATGGTTGGCAAACTTTCCCAGTGAACCTTGTTTGGTAGCGTTGATGACTTCTCTGAACACCGTAGTAGTGACGCGTGCCAGATATGTTCTACACAATAGTAACTTCGACCTTTTGCGCGGAAAGCAAAGCAAGCTAAGCACATATCTCATGTCGGCGATAGTATTCCTCGCGTCGAAGCAACTTCCCCGTGTGTTCAAGGATCAATGTGCCCTTGTCGATTAGCTGTTCAGCAACGAGCCCAATGACTTTCTCGCCACAGCAAGCTAGCGAAAGAAACACAACCGAACCTCGCTGAAATATCTAGTTGCTGCAGTCTATGTTGAACAATGACCCGAAACGCACTCCACTTGCATCTAAAAAAACAAAGACGATAGCACCACCGAGCCCAAATTTTCCATCGTAAATTAAAAACAAGAGGCTCTGTTTTCACAACAACTTCCACATCACAGCATTCCCTCATCCGCGACGCTGCATACACATAGATTTTGCATCCAGAAGTTAAGATCACAATGAAGTTAGACGCTTCCACATATTACCATCAATGCTTACATTGGTACCAAGTCTCCGTCGAACCGAGCTCGTATATACCGTTCTCCCTCGCTTTCGTTCAGGGACCAGTGTTACAACAACCGCTTCTTCGGCATTTGCAATCGTTGTACCCAAATGAGATATGAAGCCGTTGTGGAATCGAAATTCAATCAGTACCCATCCTCGCACGTCTTCGAATGCGCAAGGCGAGTTGCCATCAGCTACAGGACATCCGAAACAGCCACGCGATTGCCCACGCACCAGAGGTTAGAAACTAAAATATGATATTGTATTTGGGCCATGTCGACTCTGTAATAGTCAGTGCAATTCTACACTCTCCCGTTTATATGATTTTGGCAATACTTCAGTGAATTGGAGCTGGCTCGGCGCTTCCCAGCAGAGAGCAAACTTGCGGTATGAGCGACTGCACGTCGCTCTCCTTGCTATTCAGCAGCAATCGAGCTACCATGTTGACCGCTTCGTCGTACATGTACAGTATATCCCAACAACGTTATGTGCACCTACTGTAATTACTATGATGTCAACGATGTATCCATCGTTTTCGTGAACATTTCTAAACCTTTTATGTTGGCATTGTTCCTGGTCAAAGCTTACACACAAAATGCCTACATTGACGAATCCTGATAACCCGGTTGCTGTAACTAGTGTTGGGGGAGTTGCTTGCGCGCCGTCCCGCAGCGGTAAAAGGGAAATATTCGTTGCGGATTATCTCGTAGACGTAGCCGGTAATGCATCGTGGGTCGGACAGCAGTGCGTTGCGGACGTGTGATTGAAAGTGAAGACTCGGGGCTGAAAAGCTGGTGATGGTTTAGAAGTCATGAGCACAGTAAGTCTCGGTCCGGCTGTGACCTGAGTGTCTTCTGCAGAGATAATTATAGCATCAATAGGTTGTATTTTTGGTTACGGCAGGTACGTCTGAAGCGTACTTACGGAAAGGAAGTGAAGAACTTCTCCCGCCCCTTTTTAGTGGATCTGCGCCAGGGATGCAGCGCAGGCACCAGATCAACCCTGCTGAGAAAACCCTAGTTACCAAAATCTACGATTACTTCGTCAAAAGCTCGAAAGCAGGTCGGGCCTCGCGTCATCGCATACAGGAGGCCACTGGCTTCGCAAAGAACACTGTCTATCGCGTGATGCGTGTCCGCAACCATGACCCCGACAACGATTTCGTCGAGGCGCGAATGCTGTTTTCGCCCATGTAGGGTGAACGTATGTTATGGATGAATATGATAAACTATCGGACCACACATATTGTTTGTATACACTCAGAACCCCCAATCATATCATTATGTTATTTTTTATCCAATAGATTTCAAGTACAGACTGAATTTTGACCAATAGTTTATTGTAGGGGTAGGTAAGTCCTATAAGCCAGTCGATCGGACATATCGGTTCCGAATGGTCAGTAGAATATGTGTATGTCAAGGCAAATAGCAAGTGATAAACGTATCACTGGCATATTTTCATTTTTCGGACTGTTGCAATGGGCTTGGACGAGCTCCAGACTGGCAACACTTTGCGAGCCAAGGCGACTGCAGTCGCAACATCCAAGAAATTCCTGAAGGTAGAGGAAGTTGAAGAGGAGTATGTTACTGAATGCATTGAGAGTGGACAAATTTTTGTGTCGGTGACGGATAAGTTTGGAATGTATCTTGCGTTTAATGAAGGTAAGAAAGGCAAAGCGTTAGCTCGAAACACTGCTATGCAGTACTATCACCAAGCCCAGCTTTGGCTGCTAGACTAACTTCCTCAGCATCGATCTTCCTTAGGAGCTCGATTGCTAAAAATGGGGAAAGCACTAGACAACTTCTGTATGAAGCGAGGTGGTGGTGGGGTTGTTAGCAAAGCACCGCCACGCACAAAGTTGGACTTGAAAAAAAGGGTCATATTTGTATAGCAATGCATGTTGCGAGACTGACTACCTAGATGCAGCATTCCTTTGTCTTCTGTGGTACCTATTTGGACGTGCCTCGGACCTCTCAATGCTCCACAAGCGTAACATCAGCGTTGGTGCAGGTGGCGTACTCTTCTTGCGCTTGATCCGACTGAAGACATCTAAAAGAGCAGGGACTGTCGCTCTTCCCAGACACAGACTTCAATTCCTACCCCGTAGTGGCCATCGCAACCGCCTTGGTCATCGAGACAGCTGCATGCGTGGATTGGATTGGCAACCCGCCACCGCAATCACCACCACACTTGTCGGTCCAGTGGCAAAGGGAGCCAACCCGGCATCAACAATCTACACCCATGTCAATCTAATTCTGAACCGTGTCGCCCCAGCAGCAGGTGTGAAAGGTGCGCTGAGCTCTCATGCATTCAAGCGAGGCGGGCCCAACATGCCAGCAGGTGCGGCAAGTTGACCGAATGCTGGAACTTCAACATAGGGTCCTGGAACATGAGTACGACGAACAAGGGATTGAATTACATCTTCCACACGAGTAAGGAAGACCACAAGGTTGCCAAAGTTCTCGCAGGATACAAACCGAAGGTGGAAGAGACTCTGCAGAACCTGAGCAGCTTCGATTCGAAGGCACTTGATTCGATCATGCGGACGCAGCACATTCTGTTCCCATCATGCACCAAGCTCGTGAAAAGCAGCTTCAATGTCAACCAAGAAGTTCTGAATGTCCTTACGTCAGCGATCATCCGCCACTTCCCGCTTCTGCGAGGTCTCAATCCCGAGCGTCCTGTCGTCAAGCGTGTTTAAAGCGCGGTCGTCAACAGTGGCAGTCAGCTGGCCGATCTTCTAGCGTGGTCCCCGCATCATGCGCATCCACCTGCTAAATGTAAGAGCATGAAGGCAACGACCGACAATGAGACAGAGCAAGCTTCGCAAAACCCGACAGAACGAACCAAGGAGCAAAACTTCATCGATCATCAAGCGACTGTGATTGAGCACTTAATCGCGCTGTCCAAGCGACAGGAGACGCGGATGGACGCATTAGAAGCCATGCTGAACAACGACCCGGTGCCTACAAACAAACGCGACAGACCAGAAGATACACAAGAATCCCGAGACATTAGCACACCAAAGAAGAAGCAGCGCAGGGCTGGAGTCATTCACCTTCACACTGTGTGTTTTTCATGGTACGCCCACGACCCATGCAGACAGGCAGCCGGGACGAAGCGCCAGCGGTCAAAGACCAACTGCTGGTGGCCATCATGAAGCTTTTCTTGACTGATGGCTTGTGCTGGACTCAGGCGGCAATGACCTATCGCGACCAAGTGGTGATACTTGGAAAGCGGGCGGAAGAGGCGGTGCTGGCTTATCTGAGGAAACATAACATCCAATCGCGAGGGCCCAGCGCCGTACTCAAACACATCACACCGCAGGAATCTTGAATGCTGAAATCAAGTGCCATTACTGGCTGCCCCAGACTGCCGCTATTCAAGATCCTGTGCCAGGCTACACACAAGATGTACTTGAGTTAGTTAAGCGGTAGATAAAATCGACTCAATGCATATTACACGTTATATTGCATTTGGAACGCATTAAACCACAGCATGCATGCCAACAACATCAAATGCAGAACACACAATACCAGTAACAACACCGCTCACTCCAGCGGAGATTCAGATCACACACCACTAGCGTTGGGAGCTTACACGTAAGAACCAGCTCCGCTAGTGAAGCCGCAGCTCGCACGCGCGCGCCTCACCAGCGCAGGAGACCAGCAGGATCAGCACCCACCCCGAGTGTTAATTGGCTCAGCCCGGGATTGAACCGGGTCCTCCGGACCGAAGTCCGTCGCTCGGCCATGAGCGACTGAGTCAGAGGGAAGGGGGGGGGGGATGTGAGGTCTGCGCCGTACGGCTCAAAACATGAAGACTGCGAGCTGATTTCTCACTGCCGGCGTGTTGTGTAGTTTGGCAGCAACTAGGTTGGCTACGTGTTTATCCCCTCTTGTGTGGCAAAATTTAATTGGTGGATAAATCTACCAATGGGCGCCCACATTTACGACTGGCTAGCGGAATACCCTTAATAGTGGACCCCGCCACGAAATTTCGAGGCTCAGCGTTGAATTTGATGGCAGGCTCTCCTGCTGATTATGCTTGTAAATAAAAAAAATGCGATTTGTGAATCCTACACGCCGTTTCAGGCGAACCCCTGCCGCCGATAAAGCATACTCAAACACGCTCCCCTGCTGGACTTTCACATCGTGCCATAGTTCCCCTAATCGTTCAGTAGTACCGTAATTGTCAGTGAAACGTTTTTGTACGACAAACTGATTTTTTTCTGTAAATATTTGGTGTAACTTGCAATGCGTATATAAATATATATATTGAGATGTTAGAGGTTATGGCAGGTGCGAAGGCTCACACACACGCAGCGAGACGCACCTGCAGTCGGAGCCTTGGTGCAGACTAATTGACGTTTGGTTGGCCGGTAACTTTCTGAAAAACAAACAGTCCATGTGTCAATTAAGTTTCTGCCAATCCAATCTCATTCTACAGAATTGATAGGACATAGCGCAACTGTACAGCACACCATGTCCAGTATTTTCCTAACGTAAAGATAGATGATCGGCATATGAACAGGGATTCAGTATATATGAAGTAAAAGGGCCAGTTTCGCCAACTTTTACCGGACACGGTTCCTGCCAGCTCACTATTTTTAAATCATATCGCATTCCCCTTAAAACATATATATACGCGTTGCAAGTTACACCAAATATTTACAGAGAAAAATCAACCAAGAGCGTATAACCTTGCACCATATCCGTTCTTAGCGAGTCGCATTTTGTCTTCATTCAGCCATGTTTTGCCCGTGACATGGTGGACATTGCCGTAGCTCTCATCAAGAAAGGCCTCGGGTCGGATCCGATAATTGCGAGCGTCTCTGCTGGAAATGCGTTTCTCAAAAAAAGTGGCTCGGAAGGCCACATTAGACATGGATTCAGCGCGATAGTGGCGGCTCTGGCCGCGTAAGTACCTAAATCCCATATCATTCAGCCATACTCTCATATCTATAATATTTATAATATGTATCGTTCGGGATGGGGTCATTACATGGCGTGGCATTATCATTCAAGGAGAGTTCGTACCAAGCTCGCTCGGGCATTGGAAATCGACTAAAAAACCTAATACCGGTGATGGTGATGACTACCATGGCAACTTCAATGCCAACCGGTTCGAAAAATGGCTTACAAAGTTGTGTGGACCTTGCAGTAGTACGGAGAGTGCATCATTGATGGCGCCAGCTATCACAAACGGCATGAAAATCCTGCCCAACCCGATGAATGCTCAAGGATGAGATTCAGACGTGGCTGTTCATAACAGGTAAACACTCTGAGCGCGCTTGTAATATTTTATGCGTGGATTTACCCATGTACTGCCATTGCAGAAATTGATTTCGATCCTAGAGCGTTCACACCCCAGCAACTGGAGCATGTAAATGATCACAAGACGAAACCAACCTATGTAGCACAACGGATTGCGACGTAGCACGGATATCTCCTCCTGTACATGCCCCCGTACCATCCCGAGTTTCAATGTTATGGGACTGCGTCAAAAACAGAATTGGTCGGCGTTCTGCAGGCAACGTGGTTCATCTCTCTACAAAGATGTTTCTTGCGTTTTCACGTGTCAAATCGAAGCATTGATGCATGTACAGCAAACGAGACTTGGGGTTTGAGAGGAAGTACATGGTAGTGCTGGGAGAGTGCGAGCTTGTCAACGAGGAGGAGCTCTGCGACGAGGACGATGGAGACGCGCAATGGTACCTCTTAGATATTATATACTTTCTTGCGACGTGTTAATTAACTCGAGTAGCAACATCGTACTTTTTAAGTTTTGGTTTCGTATCCCAGATGTCAGGTCCGGTCCACTGTTCTGGTCCAACAGGATTGTTGCGTTCTGTTACCCGTTTCCCCGACAAAACGACCGCCGAAACACATTTCCGCGTAGCTTGGAGCGACTAAACGGCTGCGAATCATGCATTTTTTTACACCATAACTCTACTCATAATGGGTGATTTTAGCACATATGTACATGTCGTATCAGGTCTTTTCATCGTCAGTAATTTTTAAATATATATCTAAGTATTTACCGGTATGATACGGTGTGTTAATTAGTTTTTACCCGCCACAAATGAGCCTCTTCCTTCAATATTAGCCAATAAGAAGGAAAACTAAATGGTCGTATTTTTCATTGTGATGACCACAACCCCTAACTGCATACCGTGTTGGGAATCTTTTGCTCCGTAGCGTTCCTTCAAATAGGCTTCGCCAGATTGTGGATGTCCCCCACCGTTACCAAGACGGTCGCAACCCTTCAACGCAAACCCATACTGGACATCCTCCCGACTACGGGTCGTCGTTCTTGTCGACCCTCTTCAGCTCATTTGATGGAATGACGACTGCCCGGAAGCTACCAAGGATGAGCCAGGCGTTAGGCACAACTAAGGCGAGCGTGGATGGCAGGACGGAGGTAGGGGTGCAGACCAAGGCAACACAATGCTGGACATGCTTGGGGTCTTGGAGCGGTTCAAAGTCTTTCATACGAGCTTTCAACTGCTGTGTGACTTTAGGCACGTCCTTGGATGGCCTTGATGTTACCGACTGGTGGTCACAGCAGTCCGCAAGTGATCGGTTAAGCGTTCCAATCTTGTGCTTGGCACGGAGCGTGTAGTCACGCTTGCTCAGACGGTTGAACTGCTCTACCGGGTTGTTGGTCATCGCATAACTACCTGATGTGTAGAAACACTGCCAGCGGCTGAACTCGCGCGTTATCCACATCTTCTTGGAGTAGCACGGAACTTCGACAACTGCCGTTCGCCCGACCACTTGGTCAATACCGATACGACCAGGTCGGCATAGGCAGCGTTGCCTGAACCAAAGTGATGGTCGTAGATATCCGCGACCACCTGTTCGCACAAGGTGTCCGAAACAGCCTTGCGTCTTTCATGAACCATGGCCATCACGCGATAGAAGGATATGACGTACGTGAGGTCGGAATGGATCCCAAACATTGAGTGGCTGCAATAAGCTGCCCAACTTCAGCATCGACCATCACGTTCTTGAGGAGAAATAGTTTGCTAGTAACCGCCGTGGATATCCTACGAATTGCTGACAGCGCCTTCACGTAAAGTCCTTCCAATTTCTGGAAGTGATGAAGAGGGCCACCAGGTGTATCGAGCGACCCCGATCCGATTTACCACACACAATGGCAAGATTCACCACTAGGTTCAACTTGAAGGTGCTGTCCATGTGAAAAACGAACGAGGTAGGTTTACGAGCAGTGTTGCGCAATAGATGCTTGGTCGTGAGGCTGACCAGGAAACTGTATTCGTAAGAGCCGTTGCCCACATCTGGTTTCCTCTTGCTGTTACGTTTTCACCCGAACGACAATGATAGCGTTCCGATAAGGCAGGCCCGTACGCCAACAGGTCGATCTGATTCAATATGTCATCATAATCGTCAGTTTGGCGAAGCTTCTGCTTCGTGATGTTGCTGACGAACCACCGTACCTGGCGTATTCGACGGCATATCTACCTCCGATAGTCTCAATCGCCGACCCATACCCAAGCGGCTTCGAGCTGTCTTCAAAGGCAGATGAGCTATTTTTTCTTCTTCTTGTTCTTCATCCAACAGACGTCGCTGGGGATGAGAGGTTTTGGTCGATTCGATTCAGGTATTTGGACCTTCGCACACACACACGATACTAGTGCCTAAATCGTACAGTTGCGACCCGGATGTTGTTTCCTTACGAGTACCGGGCATCCCGCCCTCAACGAAGCTTCAGCCTTCTTCACGAGTCTCCGATCCACAACCACAGGCAGCACACCAGCGCTCAGAACGTCGCAGAAGGAGCGAGTGGCGGAGGAGAAGAATCCGAAGCTACGCGTGTCTCTGGAAAGGCGACAGAAGCTCGCGACCAAACGGGAGCGAGTCCTGCGTAAACCTGCGTATTCTACAGGGTACTCGAGATCTATCCGAGCTACTACGAGACCAAGGGCTTCGAAAACGCGGCCAAGATCATCTGGAAGGTCAGGGTCAGGCGATGGACGACGCAGGAGCAGCGCAAAGAAAGATGCAGCAGCAGCGTACAGGAGGAGACAGGAGTGGCGCAAAGGAGCGTACGACGTGTTCCAGCTGGCGTCCTACACGATGGCGCTCTTCATTTATCTTCGTAGGACCCGTCGTCATCACGGATGTGGCCCTCGGACCCTGACTTGGGGGTGTATTTTGGCCGATATCTCGGCTTCTACTGCGAATTAGAGGCTGCTGTTTAGATATGTTGCTGGTGTTATGCATACCAAGAGCAGGCATGTGCTAACAACTGCGAAGTTAACGCCCTTGACACGGCCGGTATACATATTGCCGGTTCTGACAAAGCGACAACATATAGCACCATTCCTTTTCTGGCGAAACATACAGGTTTTATACAACTTCATACAAACTTCAATATTAAAGTTAATACTTAGCGAGGCCTCCCTTTGGCTTGATGACACCACGGCAACGGCGAGGCATCGACCCCACGAGAGTGAGTAAGTGCTCCTGCTCGATGGAGTCCCAAGCCGTCATGATAGCTGCTTCCAGTTCGACAACGTCATTATATTGCATCCATTATATTCATCCGAGCCGCCATCACCGACCAGGCATTCTAGATGGGGTTGCAGTCTGGAGAGCTAGCTGGCCACACCATGGAGTTGACTTCCATTTCTTGCAAGAGCCCCGCTGTCTCACACGATCCGTGAATCAACGCGTTATGTTGCCGGAAATCGAAGCCGACACTTTGGTTAGAGTGAGCACAAGGAACCACACACTCGGACACAGTATAAATATCCAGAGTTGTGACGCCCCCTCAATATGGCCAGTTTATTCTTACCTTGGGCACTACATGTCCCCCCCCCCCCCCCCCCCCTATTGGTCTATGCTGGCCAAAACTCTGCCCTTGACTTGTCGCTGCCGCTGTCGGTCTGCAGTCCTCGCTCGGACTTTATATCCCTCCGCACACAGGTGCTAGAGCGGTCGATTGCTTTTATATATCGTGAAGTGAGACGCCGCCGTCGTGGGGCCCGATGATCCACCAGTATTCTTGATTGGTGAGGGATTTGCCGCGGGCCATTCCAAAATGAGAGGCTGGCAACAACGACCACGGCAGCAGCAAGTTGCCCAACAATAAGTTTCCTCCATTCATCTGTCCCGTAGAGACAGTTACTCTTACAATATAGAAGTTTGTATGAAGTTGTATAAAACCTGTATGTTTCGCCAGAAAAGGAATGGTGCTATATGTTGTCGCTTTGTCAGAACCGGCAATATGTATACCGGCCGTGTCAAGGGCGTTAACTTCGCAGTTGTTAGCACATGCCTGCTCTTGGTATGCATACCAGCAGTAATATATCTAAACAGCAGCTTCAATTTGGCAGTAGAAGCCGAGACATCGGCAGCAATCTGACCGAAATCGGGGGTCCTATCAATTTGGCGCGAACAGTACTAGCACGGCGACAATTCTATTTAGAATTTATATCAATTCCGGAATGAATCGTGGTGATATAATTAAATAATGCCGTACAAAACATTGAATACACGACTACTCCATCCGAACCACTGCTTCTTACCCCAAAAGAGTCGTTTGAGGCATTCAACTGACCCAATAAGAAGCGACATTCAGAGACCTCCAATAGTGGAGAGTTGAATAGGTTTTGGGGTTTAGCGCGAATGACCAACTTTTAGCTTGGTTAGGCTGAATAAGAGAGCGGTTGGACAGTAAAGATTGACGTTTGCAGAGCTGAAGCACATGTTTCATGAACTCTTCAACTTTGAGTCCGACTCTTAAACTGCAATCCCACGTTACGAGTTTGTTGAAAGTCTCAGCTGGGTTGATCGTTTTGGCAAACACTGACAGCGTGTGGATACACTATTAATTGTTGTGTCTTGAGCCCAACCATTGTCTCAGAAAGTATTCTCCGAAATTATTCAAGGTCCACCGAAATAGTGAAGCTAATTTAAGCTGTTCGAACATCTCGTTACTACGAGCATAATGAATATCGTAAATCAAGCGACAAGTCATATATACAGCCCAATCTGGTAAATTCTTGAGTGAGCCCTTTAGTTTTTTTCCACATGAAAGAAACACATCAAGAAAGACAAATTTATAGTCGAAGCCATTAATCTGGTAACCCTTTCGGGAGCTGCTGGGACTAAGTAAAGTATACAAGTTAAATCTACTCATGTCCGCTACGTGTTGCCAGCCACGCTGCTTTGGGAAGGACAAGCGTCGTATCGAACGGAGACAGTTCTGAGGCAACTATGACAAGCCAACAGCAGCCTAAACAAAAATGTAAAGCCATTTGACTTCCGATTAGGCAAATTGACGAATGACCAAAAGATTCCAGACGGTATGCACGGTCTCGCCGCCGCAATCCACTTTACCTTGCCGCACAGCTCGCCCGCCGCGAGAACACCAGCGTGTAGCTCCCTCGTGGGCGTCATTCTTCACCCCTTCCGGCTTTTGCACGGCCTTTTGGGTCGGTAGTTTGGTAGCACGACGCGTCAAATACTGTGGAGGCTTAGTTCTTAGACGACAGGCTTTCGCAGATTGCAGCTACCATCCATAAATGTCATTATCAGAGATGCCGGACACCAAAAGTTACAATCGGTGAATCGTCTAGTGGTAGGTATGTGCTGCTCGTGGAATCCGACGCTGTCTGACACTTGGATGGCGGTTACAGATTCGTGCGTGCGTCTGTCTTCAAAGTCATTGCGAACAGCGCCTCGGCGTGGGGTTGTAGTGAGTGAAAGTCTCTCATAAGGCGTTAGTTGGGAGGGTACAAAAAGCAAAAGCTTTTGCAAGACCAGACAATAGGAGTTCATTACCGTATTTTCGCAATAACGAAGTCGAAGAAACCTGCTACCCGAGCGCGAGCTGTGAAAACAGCGAAGATAACAATAGGGAGCTTGAAGGAAAGAACAAATACCACTGGAAAGTAGGCAAAACGTAAATCAGCAGTGGCGCTGGAAGAATTTGAGCTGATCGAATAAACAGCTCGTATTGAACGATTCGAGTACACCAGACAGCGTAACGCTGCAGCCCAACGTTGGCCTGATTACTTGAAGAAGACGAAATGAAGTGCCGAATGGGACCCAATCCGCGAGAATCAAGATGCAGACACACAGGGTGGGTAAATTGAAACTTTCAACATTTTGTAGTTTTCTTTTAGAGAATCGACAACCCATTCTTATGGATTTACGGGTGCTGCGGAGAGCTATCAATAGCAACGCGGATGGTCCAGAAGCGATATGACGAGTGTTTTGCTGCGTTAAAAATGCAGATGGTGTGTGTGAGCCGATATTCGAAGCGATCGCAAAACAGGACCGCCATGGCATCTCCTCCATTTGGATCTGCTGTCTATATAATACCTCATTGACTAAAACTGAAGTGCCTAAGTTTTGTCGAAGCAGTGGCTTTCATATAGCACCTGTACCACAAGAATTCGCGGTTCTCAATCGAACGGAGGCTCGTTTGTGGGGCTTGGAGTATCGTTCACCATTTGTATGAATCTTCACAGGGGCCAGCAGGAATTTACACGAGGTAATGCAGTGAAATACTGGAATGATGTACGAGAAGTAACTCTATCCTTACCGCGATCATAATCAGACTGTGGGGTAGTTCTTTTGAAATCCGAGTTTACCTCACTTACGCCAGGATCGTTGCAAGAATCGCCGGCGATGGATATACAAAGTCCTGGCCGAGATCTAGCAGCATATATCCGCACTCACTTCGTTGTCGACCCTACGTTCGACCAATACAATCGAGCGCTGAACAAGTGGATGGTTTGGACGTCACGACGGGGGATTCCACCCTGGCTAACTGGCATTTCAATTGCCGTCCGAGTACAGCACATCTTGGATTTCGTTCTGCACGGTTTCCAGTTTGGTTTTGGTTCGGGCTGTCCCATCCGCAGCAAGTGTATCATGGCAGTTCTCCAAGGTGTTCAACATTTCTTCGCTGCGTCCGGCTTCAGCCTCCTGCTTACATACCCGCACATTCGTATGATCCTCAAAGGAATCCGCCGACTCGACCCCTCTCGGCACCGGAAAGCGCCGGTCTCGCTCGAGTTACTGAAAGCCTGTTTTCACATACTGACTTCAGTTGATCCCTGCGATCAATTCCTATGGTGGGGTTCTGGACTTGGCGTTCTTCATCCTCATGATACACTTGGAGATTGTGGTAATCAACAATCGCACCTTCAAGGTGCTCGCAGTACGAGTCGAGGACATGGTGGTGCTGGATACGGCTAGTCAACCTACGCTTTCTCCGAATCTAGCGTAGTCCGTGTGCGTGAGGATGATCGACGAATCAAGGTGGTGCCCCACGACGAGGATGTTATACCGGTCAGGCCACCCTTTCCTCTGTCCTGTATTTGGTGCTCGTATCCATCTCCAAGCTAAGAAGACCCTCCCAGTCAGCATTCCTTCTGCAGTGTACATGTCACGCTAGGGAAACCGTCATGCATATCGACTGCCGACGTTACGGAGGCCATCAAACGCGCGGCTGTCAAGACTGGCAAAGACCCTCGGCGTTATAACCCGCACTCCTTTAGCTCTGGCGGCGCAACGCACGTGTATCGATCAGTAATGGCTATGACAATAGCGGCGGTCATGTCCACCAAAGCCCCCTAAAAGTGATAGAGCCACCAATGACAAAGAAACTGACATTTGTTCTAGTGGGTACCGAGTAATTATAGAATATTGATGGTTTTCGATTTCAGCGTTTGTTCATTTGGGGCGAATATAGATCATGACTTGATTTCAATTACAAGTAGAAGCCAGCACTTTGCCTGGTTAGCATCGGACATGGTATAAAATATCAACTTGCAAAATGAAACCTTTTACAGTTGTGACCTGGTTTGGGGCTCCGGGTTTTAAATGTCTCCCGCAAGTGCCATTTTTTTTTATCGCCTTACTCTTCATCTCTACCCTATAGTTCTAACCGTCTATCCACCACATCTGCCTGCAGACGCAAAACACCTTCAACAAGATTCAGTGCCTTGAACTCGTCGACCACATGGTTTATCTTGTCCTGCATGTATCGTCTTCGCCTTTCTCCTCTACCTCCTCGTCAACGATGGTGTTCCGATGCGGCACTTCCGAAAACCACTCGGTATGACCGTAACAGGTATTTGTACGAACGCGGGCGAGGTCGATCTAATGACTGGATCTCGGCTATGGAAGATGACTGGTCCTCGAGTTTAAAAAAACACTATAGTTTCGCGTGTACCGTAAAATTATGCATACCTCTTATGGCATCGTAACGCCTATGCCATGTCATTAAGGTAATTCCCTCCTGTGAGGATTCTTCATACGTGTCAGGGAAATGTATCTGTTGATTCCGAGCTGTACAATACCAACACTAGATGTTCCACAGCACTTTGGCTGTCAATCCAACAGACGTGGAACAGTAGTGCGTGTTTACCATTTTTATTGTTGACAAATGCAATGATGTAGGCAGTTCCAATAGCTCGCTAGTCTTTAGGCATCAACCAATACTCCCTGTCGGGGGAAAAGGCCACTATTGTACTGGCAGCAAATGATGGGCTAGCTTATTATAATAAAAATAATACCTGAGCACAAGGTCATAGCTCCATGAATAATGCACCGATCACAGCAAGATACCCCTCAACCTGAATCACCTGATTTACGGCCATAAACCGAAGATCCTCGTTTTATCTTACCAATCCAGACATATCCGTTTCAACCACTCGGTGCCTGTCCTCTTGCCAATACAAAAGTCAGATACAAGCACTGATGAGCCTGGGCAATGTCCTAGTAATTTGAAGCCAAAAGAACCTCTTCCTGTCCGTCCCCCATGCGCACCGGCTTCTTCGACTGGGATAACAAACAGCTAGTCCATGTTGTGCTTCAATTCGACCGTGAAGGCGTACGTGCCACATCGGACTACATGGCGTGGCGCATGGTCTGGTCAAAGCGGACAGCCCGCGAGCATGATACGGCCGCCCACAGAGCGGTATGACGGCTGCCCATCGTGCGCCCCAAGCTTTGACCGCGAACGCACAATATAGCAGCTTGCGAAAGTTGATGCCAAATCCATTGGCCTCGCCGTTCTTGAACGCATAAATTAGAAGCTGTTTGCGATGGGAAAACTGGTACGCCAAAGCATTCTTGGTGAAGACATCCAGCACGCAGAGACCAAAATCCGAGGTACCCATCTCGACCACCACGTCCGGGGTTGGTAGCGTGTTGAAATATTCCAGTGACACGCCATTTAGGTAAGGCGTGTTAAGCATAATCCACCACCACAACAGGTCTTGCTGCATATTGTATGTGACTTCCACATGCTTGAATCAATGCAAGTGACTCTCTCGAACTCGCAGTCATTGACGGAACGACGCCTATTAAAAACAATTATTTTAAATGCAAAAATAAGCAGCGCGGATACAGTTAGCCACATGTCGAAGACTGCCCATCATGGAACGGTAAGTCTTGTGGATGACCGCCTTTGTGAAATAGGCATGTCGTGATAATACGGCGAGCCTTGGCGATCTTCGAAACCGGCATGGAACCGAACCCAGCCACCGAGTCAAACGCAAGGCCTAGCACGAGCCGGCGCGTGTTCCATCCCGTGAACTTATCGTTCTTGATAGACTCAGCACCCAAAACAGCAATCATAGCAAATCAGAGAGCGTGATCCAAGTCGTCGCACGATGACCCGAAATCGGCTGCCACGGTGATGTGGTCTTCGACCCAGTGATAATAATAATAATCATAATAATACAGTTGGGCAGGCACTATTTAAATGGAATCCGTGGACGTGAGAGATGGCACCACCAAAGATTTCGTAAATTTCGGGTTAACTCGTTGACCCCAAAAGGTGGAGAAAGCTCGATCACAAGTACATTCTCCTCCTCGATCAAATAGGTCTGTGCCCAACACTAAGCACCGCCAGGCATCTTGCCCTTTCCGAATGTTCTTGCGAAGGATGTTGATTCATTATCGCGCTGACCCATGGTTAGCTGGTCGTGGGCGCCGATGCGACAGCGGTCTCTTTAGGAGTACATCTCGCCTTCGCGGACAATTTGTTGAAGTATGTCCATCCGTTTGTATCCCTTGCATAATTCGTCGAGAACGGCTGGCATCAAGTTCTTGTTGGGTCGATAGTCTGCCGCAGTTTGGCCTCGAAACAACTCCACAAACGCCTGTAACGTGATTCCTGACCGACGCGCATATTCCGAGACAACATGCTACATCGGGGTGTCCAGCTTAACCTCCGATGTGTCTTCGCGTTGCTGAGACAGTGGATGTTTGCTGGGCGGTCAGGTAACGCCCCACTCCTCCATGGCCTTGGTCAACATAGCGCATCTAGACTGAGGGATCAGGCCACTTCGAGAGTGTGCATTTGTGCGCAACTGGGATGCGATTATTTGGCTTACGATTAAGCCCAACAACCTTGGCGGAGAAGCTGCTTTACAACGCGGGGACAGACCATCTGAGCATTTTCCTTCCTTAACAATCGGCTTTTGGAGGTGCCACAACGTACGACTGGCGGAATCGGGAGCAGTAGGTGACGTCTTGGTGCTGCTCATCTCGACAAGCACTTGTGTCGAGCCTTTGTAAGACAGTGAGCTGACAAACAAAATAGTGAGTTGTGATTCGCCAAAATTATATCATTAGGGCGAGCGAGAAGAGAAGAGAAGTGCTTATGGTAGAGCGATGCGGACTTCAAAGCCGACAGAGAGATATCCTGTTGAAGGGTGAGTAGATTTAATCTCCTTTTCTCCTTTTCCTCGCCCTGTACTCTAACGTACGTGCGTTTCTGTTATTGTTGTGTTCTGCTTCGCGAACTAGTCGAAGCATCGTCGTGACCTACAATTGAGTAGCCCTGCGGGAACGTTTGGAGGGGCCGAGGGGCAGGCAGTTTACACTAGTGATGCAGAGCATTGCAGCCTGCTGCTCGGTCATTGAAGTAGGAGGCAATGCATCAGTCTCTCTCTCGATCGAAGACGAAATGTGCTCCATCATCATGCGCCATTCTGAGTATGTTTGACGTTTTTTTCGTGTGGACAGGTCATGCGTTCTCACGGACTTGTACGGTGGCTGGCTAACGCCTTCGCTTCCAAACCACCATAGCTGCCTAGCGTGCAGCACGTCCGTGCTCGGGAACTCAAAGCTTTCCGGGAGAGCATGCAGCTTACTGTCACTTGGCCAAAAATGAATAGTTGTTCTCAGAGAAGTACTATGCGGTCGAATCGCATTCGAGCACGGCTCGCGTTCTTCCGACACCCTGCGTATTGTGTCTTCCAGTTGCTGTTGCGTGATACCACCCCCACAGATCCCCTTCTCCTCGAGCAGCTTTGCATAGCGCGCGGCTAGCCTCGCCAGAACCTGTTTGATTCCTAGTAGCCTCGATTCCCTTAAGCCCAGCAAAAAATGTCTTCATGTCGTCTGTATACTCTGCTGGAAGCGCCAGGCGTTGCTGCCTGTAGATATCCTTTACAGCACTTCTGTATCCTCCTAAAGTATTGACTTTAAGGGAGCGCTCGCTTGCGTCCAGTTTGGCGAGCAAAAAAGCCTCAAAATTCTGTGGCGTGAACACGTTCACGTCAATATCGCCTGCTTCCTAAAAATATCGATCAGAGTCTGTCTGAGTGGCCCGAATCCATGCTGCGATGCCACGAAGATAACTTCGGTACGCGGCCTGGGTTCGAGACGAAGTACACGCTTGTCGAACATTGTCAGCACTGATTGGCGGCTCCTCGTGTATAGCTGGGGGAGAGTGGCGTGCTGGGAATTCGGGGTCACCATTACTAGGCGATTTTTGGCGGGCTATTGGAGGGGCTTGCACCATTGACGAGGTGGGAGTGAGGGCGAGGGAATACGCGATGCTGGGGGGATTCGTTTTCTGCTGAAAGAACTGGGCTGCTGAAAGGGAGTTACTTTTACCCAATGGCAGTTCCGCAATTGCAGTATGACCCCTCGTCGTACGTTTTGCCCAACAAAAGACTTGTGTATAGGAATCTATAGGTAAAAATGAATGGATATAGCAAAAATAAGACCATCATAGCACGTTGATAGCCAAAAGTAAGACAATCTGTCCTACCCTCTCTGCCAAACTGAGGTTTCGTCTTATGAAAGAGCATGAATCTTGGTTGTACGTGCGGTTGATCGACTCCTCAAGACGCATCGGGAGCGGGTCCGGCCTGTTGTGCACCCGGCGAGGATTATCCCAGCACTCACTCTATTCTCCCGAGCAGTGAAGACCAGCCACGATGAGCAGTCAAGTCTCTTTCCCCTTGCGGTCGATGGGGATCAGTCGTCTCATTGCGTCTGGGATCGCAGATGGGCGGCGGTCGTCACTGCTTCCCTCCGTGTCACGACGGCTTCGACCAGTCGACCAGCGCTTGTCTTCGTCAGCCACTTGTGTCAGCATCCTCACCCCAGTCGAGTCACAGGCAGAGAGAGCCTGATTCTTCTGAAACAAAGCCAAACGACTGAAGTGGGCGATCAGTATTGCTCTCGAACGGAGACTCGTAGCCCGTATGTCTGCATCCAGATTTGCCATGATGTTGGAGTATCCTGTCCTACCTGCCTGTTTCCGATCGGTACCACAGATGTTGCAACCATAACCTTTTCTTTAAGGTCAAGATTCATGATCGGGGTTGCCGATTATGACATTTTAATTTATTTGAGCTAGCACCGCTTAGTAAACAATGAGCGTAGGGGGCTACAACGGCCAGCATAAATAATAGCACGTCTTCGTGCAGCCAAATTGAATAATGCACTGAAACCTCAACATGTATTAGTCATAATATGTTAAAACTCACTCTAGTTGATGCGATTGACCGTTGAAACATCCCAGAAGCGAACGTTCTCGCGCAAAAAAATAAATGATTGTGTGTTGCGTTGTAGGATGAACGCCATTGCGTTCCTGCTCAAACGTAGTGCGAGCCACGCTAAAAAAATGTTTAACCTTGTTGGAGGTGGGCGAAATGCTACCAATTAGGTAGTAGCGGGGCTTCTGGGTTCTAACCGGCGGCACTTCTCGAGTCACTGGACAATGGTGGTTCCAGAGCACCTTCCTCCTCATTACCGGCAGAACCCGAGCTGTAAACGAAAGGCCACAGTGCCGTTTTCTCCGCGACAGTGAATCGGGCGCTACTGCCTTTCAAGACACGAACACAGCCCGATTCGAAATCGGGGCTGTGAACGATAGATTCGCGAGGGTCTAAAAATGGTAGACAGGAAATAAGTTAATACAAAGGGGTAGGCTAAAACCATCTTACCGATGTAGTCAGCAAACGCTGGGTGGGCTGCAATCAATCTATCAAACCACACTCGAACGTTGAGAAGACTCACGTCACTGGCTTGTAGAGCCTTCGACACAGACTCGATATCTTTCAACTCGGTATGGAGATCCTTCAGGTGCCTGTTGCAGACTGGAGAGGGCAGCAAGTCGACGACGTTATCGCCATCCGTGTCCAGGAACCTGATCAGCTCATGATAGCGTTGCTGCATTGCAAACGTAGAGCCCCATCGAGTATCTTGACGTATAACCGGAGTAGCTTGAATCAAATAGCCCGAGCAAAATTAAAACAATAGTATTATCAATGTAGAAAAATATGAGAAATACAAATACTGACCGAAGAGTTTAAGAATCCGGAGCTTCAGCATGAGAGCGTGCACAACAGCCAAATCACCTTCGTACTGCTGAAGGTGACGATTTACAGGTTAGTTGATCCTATGATTCGCGCATCTGGCTAGCGAAACATGTATGATTGTAGCCAGACGCCTGTTCACTGAACAATTGTCACCAACCAAGTAAACGTAGCCACTTAGTGCTTTCCCGAATTGCTCGAGAATTCCAGCTGAGAAGTCGTGGTGGGTGCAGGTGGATAGGTCATCGTCAGGCTATTGTATGATTAGAGCGATGCTCAAAAGAGCGTACGTCGTAACACCGTCAAATGCGTAGCATACGGATTCTGTGATACAGTGCACCCCTTCCTGGCTCTAACCATCCAGCATCAGCCCAAATTGATCCGGGAGCTCTGTAGTGATGTCCGGCACCACCAATCCAGCGACGGCTACCATGAGAACCCAGAGATTTGCACGGAAATCCGCTCGAGGTAAACGAATTGTATATGGTTAGTAGTAGCCAAAACTTGTATTAGTACGTTAACCCACACTAACTCTACCTGCGGGCGAGTCGTTTCTCGCCAAACCTGAATGGCAGATTGGCCTTGACGACCCACTCCAACCAGCCGGAGCAGCTCGCGGGCATAGGGCGGGCGTAGTGAACTACCGAGCTGGTCTCGGCAGTCGTCGCCGCTAACATCTCGTCTTGAAAACTCGGCTACACGCGGGGGACGTGTTGCTTTTCATTTGTGAAATCATTGCGCCTCGTCTGCTTGCGCACAATACCAAACCGACAGTGGAAGTAATCGGCAGCCTGCTCATCGTACTGATCACGGCAAAGCGTGAAGAAGTAAGCCGAAAGCTGCATGTTGGAGATGATAGGGCGAGGGCGTGGTACGCGCAGCATGCTGGTAGGGAAGAGTAGGAAATGTTGTGGGTTATAGAAGGTTGCTTAATTACATTTACGGCTGACACATCAAGCAATTTGCTGTGTCAGAGCAATGGTTTGCTGTGCGGTGCAGCAAAGTGGTAAGACACTTCGCATATATCGTTGTATATCCATACACATTCGCTTACTGAGATTTGTATGATTAAGTTTGTACAATAAATTATGATTGGAAATAGTATTCTGTCTACATAAATAATGGTATGGCCTGGGTAGTCTTTAATAAATTATGGGATAAAATTTAGGCTGCCCTGGTTAAGAAGTGTTTCACGAAAACAAGAAGCTCCATCAAAAGAAGGCAGTTGCATGCAGCGCCCAGTTTGTTAAGCAGCGCAAAAACGTTGTCATGCGTAAGAAGACCTATCGTAACCGATACAACTACCTCAAGAGTCTCACCTGGCGAGTTTGCCCCCCCTCCCCCAACCAACGGCTAGAGTGTTCATTGTATCGCGCGCTGGTTCGTCGACACCCGCGCCCGTACCCTCTGCACCAAGGCCCGCGACGCACAGTCAACCCCGCAGAAAAGAAGGCATCCAAGCATACGTCTAGGGTACCTGAAGCGCGTGGTGAAACCATAACCAACCTATCGTCGCACACATTCCAACGAGGGACGAGCGGCTGGGCACGCAGTGGACCTATGATCAGGGTCTTGGGATATCATCCGGACGAACAAAGGCTTCGCCTACGTGTTCAACGCGCCGGATGAAGACAGGAGAGTAGCGCGAATGGAACGTTGACGAATCCCAGCGATCGCAGACGTTGCGTTGCTCGACCATGGAACACAAGAACCCCTGATGCACTTGCAGGAGTTGATGTTCGCTGCCTGTTCGGGGCTAACCGACAACAGTCTGAAGATCAGTCGCAAGATCATTGGAGTACTAACAGCGTATCTGATCAAGTATTTCCCGCACGTGAAGATCCTGTCACCCAACAGCGTGTTCGTCGTCCGTGTCGAGAAATGCTTGGCCGCTTCTGGTATATCCGTCGAAACCATGCTGTTGTGCCCAATGACAATGAATGCTGTTACCGCTGGACAGGGTTTCCTAAAAATACATGACAATATCAATAATGACCTGATTTTACCAATAATGTATTTCTGGCTACCAGTTGTCCCTGCCCAATAACATATTTCGGTGCTGACACTCCGAGCAATAACTTATTCCATTATTAAGAACCAGCCTACCGTCAATATAAAGCTAATCAATACACACTATTTTTCGAATTTTTGAGCCACTGATGCTTGCGGACACAGCGCTACCGTTAGGCTTTCATTGAGCTCATTCCTCGATTTCATCGCTACATAACTGGATAATATCCTTTTACTCAAGATGAATCGTTGCGTTTGAAAATTGGCAACGGTGCGGACGGCGGCCAAGCAGATTTGACTACAGTAATATGCATGATGTATTTCAGAAAGCTGAGGGATGCAATAGTGTATTTTTTCGTCGTTTGAGAGGCTCGCCATTATCTATTTCATCGACTGCCTCATATATAATTGCAATAGCATTTTAAGAAACCTCGCCTCTGGAGCTGTTCAAGAAAACGAGGAAACAGAGAAGAAGAGCTACCGCAGTGGCTCTGGGTGTCATCAAGCTGGTGTCATTAACGAGCTTATCGAGAATAACCGGTCGTGCTTGAAGTCGCAATCCGAAAGCGACCTGCATGTCACGTACCAACTGGAGAAGAATCACAACAACATGAATCGTTTGCTGGAATACAACCAGTAAAGCGTAGATAGAAAGCCGCTACTAACCTCTCGTCGATGTGGCTTGAATGGTACGCCAAGCTTTCGGGCGTCCGTATTTCTGCCATCGCCAAAAAAGTCCGAGTCGCGCCATATAGTCAGTCGTGTTCATGAAGCACTTCCTCGACGCGGGCTTCATCTGTAGCACCACGGCGGGGGACTACAAGGGCCAAGTCCTCGACGCCGGTCGCTACGCAGAGGCGGGATTGCTTGGATTCCTGAAGGCTCGTTGTCTCAACGCGAAGGGAGGCGTAAGCGTCGTGCACCCGCTGCACAAGTCTGGCGTTATGGATGAGCGCATCGTATTGTAGAAGCACCTGCTCGTCATTGGTTGCATCGCTGATCCTTCACTTGTTGACATGCTAGACATACTCACTGTTGTAGGCCACGTGTAAGACAAAGAGGTTCCTGTTTTCAAAATTCATCTTCATACATAGAACCAGATTTGCCATACCTACAACGCATAGAAGGGTCACACACCGCATGACCTCACCACAGGCCGTGCGTCGCAAGCGCTCACCACAGGCTGTATGCCTCATCGTAAGAACGAGAGTTCACATACATACGCGCGCTCAGACACAGACAGTAGGCCACCTACTCACAGCACAGGCTGCACGCCGTACGCACACAGCACACACACTTTGGTTCGTACACACACCAGACACAAACATATCACACATGTAGCACACACACATGTAGCACACACACATACCACACACTCAGGTAGTACACGTGCTTGCCCTTGACAACACTGCACGCTCTTTATAGCAACGCCGCCGACCCGATCTTGATCATTAACACCGGCCGGATTTGAATCACCATCCTAGCGTTCACCTATGGTGTTAAGGTGTTGGGGGACGGGGCAATCGGTCGCTCGAGCGTTCTGACGGTCCAGCTTGTACGGGACTGATGGGCTTCAAGAGACTCACCCGCTAGCTCTTTAAGAAGGAAAACTCAACCGCCGCGGTTTGTGTCGGTGCCGGCTCAATGGTTTGTGTGTGGCAGTGCCTCTCACAGCCATAGTCTATTTATAGACAAGTGGCAGATTCCTACTGGCTAATAAACACTCCAATAGAGACCACTCATTGATATGAAACCGACAGCCAATAATTCGGGCGTCCGGAATCTGGACCCTTACTGCGTTCAGCAGGACTTGTTCGAAGTCGCAGGAAATATAGGCAGGGTCCATGCCGAAGTCTGTCGCAGCTTAAATATGATAGAACACATGGTGGTACACTTTGGCTGTTTTCCCTATTGTCAATGCGTATCAGCACAGAATGTACAGACTTAAGATTGTGCCACGATGACAAGTTGGCAAAACGTCGAAGGCGCACACCAGTAAGTTTCAATGAAGACTGAAGTTCGGCGAGCTCTGAGTTGATCTACACGTGCTGGATGACCCCATCCAATGACGTGGTGCAAATCTTGACCTTCAATATAGGACACATGTAATTAAAAAAAAAATCAATCTGGATTCTGTCGAACACTGCACTACTGCTCACCCTTGATTGTTACGATGATGTCATTGCCGAAATTTTTTATCTTGGCCCGATAGAACCGCCCTTCAACTGGCATTTCCTGGAGGCTGCCAACTATCTGGCTCGAATTTGTGAAGCACAGAGAACGAATAATTTGCCAAACTTTGCTAGGCTTCAATGTGGGCTCGTTGACAGCCAGCTCACCGATCACGTCATGAATTTCAGCTCGAATACGCTTGCCTCTGTCATTGGCTGCGAGCTAGTGGTGTCACGACAGTAACCTGCACATCTCGATTGCATTCCGGTAAATTCTCTCCAGTTAGTTCGATCTTCATTTTTGATCTCTTGTACAACTTGGCCTTGTATTTGGTGCGTTTGTGCGTACTACAGCGGTAATTCCTCGTGTTGTAAGTTTTGTGATATTTCACGTTTAAGAAGCATTGGCAGCCAATTGGACCACCAGCCTCCAGCTGCACAACCTCTCCTGCACGGAACACCTCCACCTCTGACTTCAACTCGTCCTCTTCACTGGAATTTGCTTAGGCGTAATATTGTGACTTATTGCTGAAAAATAGCTTCCATGCTTGAGACTTAGAAGAGAAGAACGATCGTCGATTGTCTAGAGCTTTAATTATAAAAATGAAGGAGTGGGCTCTAGTGCTCTATCCGCCTATGGTGTTGGCAACGAGGTACTAAGAAAAGAAGAGAAGTGTGATCGGTTTTGTACAGAATTCGGTGGTGTTTATAGTGATAGATGCGAGCTGCACCGCCCAGAGATCAAGTATAAAAACAAGGCATCTGTATTTGATAATCGGATAGAAACTCAGATTACAATTTTACGAAAACTATTATTCAATAACATTTGAGCTAAAATTTGACATGTGAAAAAAAATCTTCCTTTGTAACGAAACAGTCCTTCGCTAAGTGACATGTAGAAAAAAACGGTGAGCTGCTTGTTGGAGATCATCGCAGTCCAGCGGAAATGTAGTTGTGGGATATCCCTATTTGGGGTCAAACGCTGCGCAAGTCTTGTCATGCGCAACTCACCTTTTGGGTCAACGTCGGATCAAATTGATCATGCATTTGACCCAAACAAAGACTGCAATTCGCCACGTGTGATATCACTCCCAAATCAAATATTGTAATCATCTAAAGATAATGTACAGCTTTGAAAGGTGGATGTTTAAATATTGTCGATTTACGCAAAAAACTTTAGTATGCCTTTAAGGCGTGCGCTCGGATAGGCCGTTGCATATCGGGTGGTCGTGGGTTCAAATCCCACACCTGTCGGGGAGCTCGACAGCTTGAAGTAAGTGTCGTGTGCAAATCCTCCGTCAGATCTGAGATATAATCAAGAGTATGGGCCGCTCGTCACACTCTTCGGGGTGAGCATCTCAGATGGATCAGGCTGACTGAAATGAGCGGACTTTACCCACCGCAGAGTTTCAGTCACTAAGTCATTTGGCGGACGGTCGATGGGATCATTCCCTGGGCACAAACGTTCTCGATTAGCTAAAGCAATCTATTTTTATATAATTGTCAGTCAAACACTGAGTATAGTGAAACCAAGTCAATTTTTTAATCATCGAAAACTTTTAGAGCGCTTTTTGTATTCGCACACACATTATTAAATGGGTACTATGGATTCCTTAAATATCTTAAAATTTAAGATAAGGTAAAATGCCAGTCCTGGCACGGTTTCAAAGCTGCTCCGAAATCGCCTCACGATATACCGCTAAACGCAAAATTCTTCGTACGCAAAGTGGTATATACAAAGAAGATGAATAGACCTATCCAGGGATATTTTTTGTGGGTTGAGGACATCCAAAATGTAAAAGTTACGATAGGCGAAAATCAGTGGAGTATTTCAGAGTGATTTTAGCTGGACCAATTAGTGGCACGGTCTAAATTACCTACTCATACGCGCCTGCCATCAGCCGCTCTTTCGTCACGAGCCTCCCTGCGACGTCCACAGTGGAGCGCTTTCTTTTTTTACTGGCTACAGGAACAGGAGGAAGTAGTAGAACCTCTTTACGCACCTCTTCAATGACCGCCTCTACCACAAGGTGATCGAGGGCCCGGCGCCATTGAAATCGATCGCCAAGGAAGCGGTGGTGCTGCATAAGTATGACGTGACGGTGTCTGTCAAGGACATCAAGAAGAAGCGGCTGGATCGCCTCATTGCACAGATAAGTGTTCGACGTCATGTAATCACGGTGAGACCATTACTAACGACTGTAGACTAGGCTAAATCTCCTACAACATTCTGAAACGTGAGTGTAAAAGGAGTAACGCATGTAGTACTAATCTGCGTCTACATGGATAATATTACTATAGTTGCAAGTAGTATGAAACTAATGGAAAAGGTGAAGGCCCAATAGACTTCACGTTTTACTATGAAGGACCTGGGTGATATCCACTACCTCCTAAAGATGGAGATTAGACGGGATCGGGCAGATTAAATCCTAAGTATGTCCCAACACAAGTGTATTATGGACTTATTACAAAAAAATTATATGAATGAGTGCAACTCAGAATCTACTCCACAAGCAAAGAGTGTGGTTCTTGAGAAAGAGGATAAATTAAACCCAGAGCAAATAGCAGCTCAACCGTTCGATTATAGAAGCTTATCGGGGTCACTGATGTATCTTGTGCGAGGTACACGGCCTGACATAGCACATGCTGTCAGAGAGTTGAGTAAGTTTATGTCATGCTATAATGAGAGCCATTACACGGCTGCCCAGAGAGTACTAAAGTATCTGAAAGGTACGTCGATGTACGGTCTCGTTTTTGACGGGAAGAGCAAAGAAGGGATATACAAACTGTACACAGACGCGAGCTTCGCGAATGCTAGTGAAAACAGAATGTCAGTAACTGGGTATGTGAGTATTATGGCGGATGCGTGTAATACTTGGAAAAGTTCAAGGCAAAGCACAGTAAGTCTCCACACGGCACAGTCTGACCTCATAGCTGCTAGTGACTAGTGAAGGGGTTAAAGAGAGTGAGAGGTTATGGATATTACTAGAGGAACTGGGATTTAAGCAAACTCAACCAATAGTATGTTGGTGTGATAATAAGGGAGCGATTAGTATAATCAAGGGCCCAGCTAATCGTACATCTAAAAATCATATTAATATCAAAGGGCTGTACGCTAGGGAGGTCCACGACGAGGAAAGAATAGCAGTATCATATGACAACACGAATGCTACGATAACAGATGCCCTCACGAAGGCACTGCCTCAACCTCAGTTTGAGAAACGCAGAAATCTTGTGGGAGTAAAGAACCTAAGTCTTTCCTTACCCACTAGGTACTGGGCATTTTACGCATAGATTGCAACTCGCACCAAGTGGACAAAATATATCCTTGAGTTGAAGAGGTGCCATGTGGTTATCTGCCATAAGTTGAAGTGGAAAGCCACGGCTCAAAGGGCAAAGACAAAGCGCAAGTTGAAGTGAAAGGTAGACCTGTAGTCGAAGTGCACCAAGGACAATACTTATGCGGTTAATGTCAACAATACGACGTAACGTTATCATATTGGTGAACTTTCAGCTGCGCTAAAGTTCAATGGTAAACGACTAGACTACGACCCATCGTGGTAACGTGGTGCTAATACAGCAAGAATCAACCGTTGACCGCATTTCGGAAGGGAGGGTCAAGCCCCAACCATGCCTTGGAGAACCATGCTCTAGCGCTCTGGATGGTGGTACCGCAGGACGAGCCTCGGTGTTGTATATGTGATTGACGTAGCCCCCACCCCCCGAGGTATTGAAAGCGGTCAAAGGCGCTAAGTCGATTCAGAACAGTAGACCACAAAACTGAGAGTGAATAAGCTGTGGGTACTTGATGAGTGGTGCAAACTTAATAGGAGCCACAGATTTTGGATCGTCTGATCCGCGAAAAGTCGGGACACGAAGAGTCGCATGGTACTTTCGAAGGTCGCAGCTTGATTTAGGGTAAGCCAAGACATATGCGATCAATGATGGGATAGGAAGGATGTGCTTACAGTAAGGGCCACAGTGTTTGGTCAAAAAGTCGCGACACGAAAGGTCGTACGCTATTCTGGAAATATTACAGAATTGGATAGGACATGTCATATGTGATCACTGCAAAGATAAGAGAGTGCTTGGGAGTGTTAAGAGGCTGCGTGATTGGCCAAATATATAACCCATAGGAAAAGCACAAGACATCTTACTTCGTAAGGATACTTACGAAGTAAGTCGCAAAACATGCCGAGGGGTGTCAGTAGAGTGGAGGACGCGTGGCAAAGTGTCCGCCTTCGATATCCTCCTCACTTTCGAACTGACGGCTTTATAGCAGAGGTCGGAAAATTCAATACAATATTGAATTGCAAGCTTCGTCTTGCCGCAATAGAAATTCCAATCTAGTGGAAAGCAATAATAAAATTGCCGCAATTCAAATTGTATTGGTTTATCAGCTAGCTAGCTTCGTCTTGCTCTCCTGCCGTTCGTCCGTAACCCGGTGGCGGCACCTACGCGGATGTTTTCTCGGTGGTCAACTGACCAAGAAACCCCAAGCTCTTGGCTGTTGAAGGCAGTTATCATGTCTTGAGGTAAGTCACGCGCGGGCTGCCACGTCAGTAGCTGGAAGCCCACCCAGCTAACCAGATAGTCATCTTCTCCGGCTTCGTCGGTTTTCTGTACATATATTATATCGGCTATAAACAAGTCTGGGCGTTCTTCGAAGTCCGCGCTCACGTCTTCCAAAATATCAAGTGAGGGCCAGCACCATGGAATACCATATACTTTCCTCTCAAGCTTCTCCAACGTTTTATTGGTACTGTGGTGGTGGAAGTTTTCTTCTTCTTCTTGCGCTTGCGCTTAGCTTCAGCCAGCGCGTCGAGTTTCTTGTTTCACTTGGATTTGGGAGGCATTTCCAGCAAATGAGGAAATGGCATCGATGTAGTAAACTACCTATTGTTTAGCTATTCATATTAACAAGCAGAGCGTGAACTGTCATTGGTCGTCTAAAGTTATACAACAAGCTGCCTGTCTATACTACACTAAAAACGGTTTGTGGCAATGTTATATTTATCAGTAGAAATTATTGTGGCACCCGCCATAATAATAATTTCTGTTTATACAGGATTTAGGCTGCACATGGCTGAGCGTGTGTATGAAGTGCTTCTACTTCGTCAATATTTGGGTGATTTGCCACTGAAAGCACGCAGATGGTAAAAGAACAACCGCTGCATACAACTACGAACCAGTTTGCCGCTGCAAATGAGTCAATGTGTCGTAGGGGTCGTAAGAAACAAAGCTTAATAAAATAACAAGGGGGTGTATTGGAATGGGAAGTGTCCGCCAGCATCACAGAAGTCTCGCAACACTCGAGCTTCACTTCACCACGCTTCATTTCGTCGCGGATGTGGTGTCGATGTGCTTGGCGCGGCCGTGGTTTACTGGGTTCTTCGTTGTCTTGATGCACGACTTGTAACGGGACCACGTTGGCCTGCGCCGTTGCCTGGAAAAGGCTTTGTGAAAGGGGGAGACCAATGTTCTCTGGTGTGATCCACACGGTCCACACAGGTGGTGTGATCCACATAGTTGAGGTGATCCACTCCAGTGGCGTAGAGCACACTAAGTTCGCAGAGGTACCAAGTACGCGGGGCGTACTTACTGAGGCCAAGACCGCACTTAAAGCAGTAGGCCAAATGAGGGCCACCCAATTGCTAGCAGATCCGTTTAAACAGGAGTTCAGTATGCAGATAGTTACCAGTAGCTAGAGCCATACAAGTGTTGATAATATAAATCAGTTTAACACTAACCCGGAAGTTCGCAAGTCTTTGGTACTCGGTACTATAGACAGCAGGAAGGTAGGGCCTTCAGCGACTTACAACAGAGACGCCAAGCGTCTGTTGTGGTTAGCGCGTTAACGCGTTAACGCTTCCTCCAAGGATAAGGTGCGTGTGACCCCCGTCACACAACTGGTTGTCTTCGCGGATCATGAGCTCGGGTCCAGGCCGAGGACGCACAGTGCGCGGTTTTCTGGCAGCTTCATCTTCGTCACTTGGGCAGCCCTTGCGCTTCCCCGCCTGCTTGTAGTCCGTCTGGCGCGGACCGCCAGTGTCGATGTCGAGCGTCCAGGTCATCGACATATTCATCGGAAATCGGCGGCGAAAGTCCAAAGGTCGACTCATCGAAGTTGACATCACGACTGATGACCATCTGCCCCACCTCGATGTCAGAAAGTCGATACGCCTTGGACACTTCTTCGTAGCCCAGGAATACTCCGGCTCGAGCCTTGGGGTCCGCTTTTCCTTCGGAGTCAGGATGTACGTCCGACAGCCGAACACACGCATGTGCTTCACACTCGGCTTGGACTTGTACACGATCTCGAACGGAGTCTTGTGCTCGATCTTGGGTGAAGGAAGGCGGTTCTTCACGTAGATGGCCGTTATCTCCGTCTCTGCCCAGAAACACTTGTCTAGCTTGGCGTGAAACAGCATGTTGCGGCCGATCGTGACGATAATTCGGATGGATCGCTCTGCCGTGCCGTTGGTCTGGTGCGCGTACGGAACTGCGGTTTGCTGCTCGATGCCTTCGCCTTCGTATAAAGCCTGGAGCGAGTTGGTCGCAAACTCACGAGCTCCGTCGTGCCGCACAAACTTGACCTTCTTGCCGAACTGTGTCTGCACCTTCATGATGTACGTCTTGATGCAGTCTTCGCTCTCCGACTTGGCACGCAGACAGAAACCCTTCATGCATCCGCTGGCTTCGTCCACGATCAGCAGCAAATACTTGCTGCCACCAAGCGAAGATTCCTCCATGGGTCCGCAGATGTCGAAGTGGATCAAATCGAGCGTGTCGAAACGATGCTTGTCACGGTTGCTTGGGAAAGGGGTTTGGCCATTGTTCCTTGCTGGTAACCGCGACACATGTTTGGTTCACTCAACTTGGAGGGTGCAACCGCGTCCTTGATCATCTAGTTTTCGACCATCTTGCGAGGCACCTCGACTGGAGCGTGACCCATGCACGCATGCAGGTCGGCAGTCCTTCCGGTCGCCGATCGCGGAGGCATGCAAAGCCAGTAGTGTCTATCCACGAGATCCGCCGTCGTCACCACTTGGTTGTAATCCTTGCGCGAAACGTGCATCTCGGTGTCGTCAAACACCACTTGGAACTTGCCATGCTTGTTGGTCTGCGGTACCGAAAGCAGATTCTTGCTCATGTTGGGCACGTACAGCGCGTTCTTGATCTCGATCTTGCGCTCGTCGCCGTTGGGCAAAACCACTCGTTCCACGATGGTCCCCACACCCTTGATGGCCGCCTTGTTGCCGTCGGCCACCGAAAGTTCGATTTCATTTCACTCGATCAAATTGACGAACTTGGCCTTGTCGTTGCAGATGTGGTGCGTTGCGCCGCTGTCGACCGCCCACATCCCGGACACATTCTTGCCCGTCGAAACTCCACACTCCAGGGAAACCGCAAACGCCACTCGATCATAGTCGTAGTCGTAGTCGTCGTTTCTCCACTGGATGTTGTTGGTCCCGCGTCCACGGCCATTGCCGCCGCGTCTTGGCCCGCGGTTGTCGTCCTTCTGCTTGGTCCAGCACTTGTCAATCACGTGCCCCAATTTCCCGCAGTACATGCATTGGCGAGACTCTCGGTCGGTATTACGCTTCTTCGCAGTAGTTGACCACATGGTGGTAGTCCGCGTCCAGGTGGAGTAACATCAGTCCGAACGCGATGGTGCTCAACTTGACGCAGTCGTCCTTGGACCACGAGTCCGTGAAGCTTGGCGTTGTCTCGCGGTTCACCACATTCCACACCGACTTGGTCAGGAACACGCCACGCATGTAGCGGTTCCACGTCGCGTAGTTGTCTCCGTTGAACTTATCGATGGAGACCTTGGTCGTGGCGTCGTGAGCAGAGGGTATGGTGCACTTGGACGAAGCGGAGAGAGTGTGCACGCTGGGCTTGACTGGAGCGAGGAACTTGACCGCTTGATGGATAGAAGGAAGATTCGAAAGTGATTGATTGATCGGAGTTACTTTAGCTAGCCTACCACATAGACACGCAGCTTGCGTCCAATCATTATATGCGTCCAATCACCACCCTACGCTCGTCCAACCATCCTACAGAGTGCACGCTTCCTTCCGACAATGCCTAAAACGTATAACCTTCACAATGTTATGTAGATTTTATTATTAGTTCTCATGAATTGTGTATATCCTGAGCAATAAGCGAATTGACTAGGGAGTTTTCGCGCGCGCGCCTAAATTCACTTTTGAAGCAGAGAGAAGCGCGTGAATCACTACGGCAAATAGAACAGGCATGAGCTGCGCTATCGAGCAAGACATGGTGAAGCTGGCTCAGCTGACCATGACACTGTGCGGGAAGGTCGCCACGCACCCCGTGAGCTAACAGGACCCGAAGGACGTGTACAATATGGACAAGACGGGGCTGAATTACAAAGCGGCCCCGTCGCGCAGCATTTGTATAGCGCGAATGCCTGGTGTCAAGACGGACAAAACGCGGATCACGCTACCCCCACGACAATGCCAAGAGCAGCGACTCGCTACCCGCGCTGTTTATTGAGCGCGAAACTGGACTTGTCGCCCCCCTTCACGGTATTGAGGAATACGACGTGGCCTAAGATTGTGGCGATGCAGCTGAGGACACGTAGTCGATCTCATGGTGACGGTTGCCTCGATTCAGTTGTAGAACCCAATTTTTCCTGTAGGAAATTATATAATACATAAAATGTGCGCAACATATGGTGTCGGAAGTAAGAGTAGATTCTGTACTCGTCTAGTCATCGGTGGCGTAATCACCGTAATCGACGTGGGCTCGCATTGGACCGGTTCGGTCTAACCGGTTACCCTCAATACGGGTGGGCCACTTTTTCCATATTTATTGTCAATAGTTGGGTCAACATCATATTGTATTGGTATCAGTGGTGACTTATTACATGTATTGGAAAACCCAATTATTTATTTAACCGCAATTACTTTTTTCCGACCTCTGCTTTATAGCATAGTCTAACTTTCGTGTTCCACATGGACGCCACCTTGAGATAGCACTCACTAACAAATATACAACCTGAGGTTGCAATACGGTCAGCTTTCGTTTTTGTTGTTGTAGACCATGACTAGATGCCTGAAATTAAAACCAACAACTATCCATGCCATTGGGCTGCATATTCTCTAATCATCCTTTTAGATGGCAAGCCAAGAAGGCCGCACAGCCGCCGCAGACGTTCTCCCCACCTCTTGGACCGCCTTTTCGAATGGTGCAAGCAGCACCGTCGCTACCGTGGGTAGGGTCGTCTAGATCAGGCGGCCGCCCGCTATCTTAGGACTGGGGTCTTATTCAACGAGGTATTACTCCAAACGTTGCGGTCGCAATCAAGTGGCTGCTCAAGGCGGTACCCCAAGCTCGCATCACCACGGCCCGTGTCATTGAGGCGGTACATCAAGGCGACGATGCAAGTGAAGCGGAATGAGTGATTCCAGGTGAAGTGGATTTGCAGACCCAACCGACGTACCAGATGTGAATCATCCTGGACGGCCAGCGTATAAATGCGAAAGTGCTGTTCTTCACGACGTGAGAGTCCACGTGGGAGCCAGCCACAAACCTTCCGTCAGGAGAGCTACGAAAATATAGGCAGTGCAAACGCCGTAAGGTTGAGCGTCCCCATATCGAAGCAGAAGCAGAAGAAGATTGGGAAAAAGAGTAGAAGCAATTGCATGTATTACATATTCTTTCTATACCATCAATATAATGCTACTCCATCACTAACTACCTTCGCAACCTTGCCAGAGCAGAAGGCGACAGCAATGTATTATCGCATAATGCCTTACAGCCACCACGTAACAGTTTGCGGTTGGCGAGGAAGTTCTTGAACTTGGCGGTGTCCGGCGGCGGTCCTTGGAGCTGGCAGGCGACGGTGTCGGTGGAGGGGCTGTTGCTATTGAAAGCAAATTGAGAAGCGATTGAGATTGAGCCGTTTGGTTTTACGGATGCCCTGGAGGCCACTAGTGTCCTATCATAAAGCCTATCATTCTCTGACCCCAGTTGCTATTCGTTCTACCAATAATCTTGTCTAAAATATCCGCGTAGTTGTAGTTTCATCAAAACTCCAGATCCCAGAGTGGATATTAGCAGATCTTGATGATTTAGACCAATCAAATTAATGATTATGGGACGTTTCAGATCCTTGATCTTATCCTTGGATATATTGAGCCATACAAAGATTGGTAGGCATGCAAACGAAAATTTATTGTTCAACCAGATTGGTTGCAGTTTGCGGCAATGCATGCCGCTGACGGCGACTGCGTCACACATCAGCTAGGGCGATACAGGGGCAAGCCCTTCAACACGCCCTGCACAAGCCGCAAGACATTAGCTGAATACACATCGCAGCACATGACCGCACGCCGCCGAACCAGTCTTGGTGCGGCCGTGGCACGCCGCGCCTTCGTGTGCTTGTCCACCGAGGTTCTGCGCCGTCGAGCTCAGATTTAAAAGTGAGCTCGGTAGGTGGCGTGACCGGCCGCGGGGTGGGTAGTCCTCCCGCTGGCTCGTCCACGCCCCCGATTCTGATCCGTGTGGCACACCTACTTCATGTGTGCCATCTGCAGTATAGTGTATGATACTCCTATTTTGTCGATTTATTGTACTGGCGAGATAAACTGATACACCAAGTTTGGATAGTCAGGGTTTGCTCTTTGATTTGAGTGTCTGGAAACGTACTCGGTTCAAAATTATATTCGACCAAAAACATCGTCTCGCGGAAACTCCAAAATGAATAGCTATGTGCTTACCAACTGTTTTCTGCTGGACATCAATACTCAACCTGGTCAATTGCATACCGAGACATCAACGAATAACCTTCCAAAGTGTGTATGAGAGCACAATATCGTACTCCTCAAACTTGCAGACCTCGATCGCTTCACTGCTGACTTATTGTGACGTATGCGACGTCATCGGATGCATGTCAAAAAGTCAACTTACATGTTAGTCTGTTGGCCAATCAGCTTCATTATAAGTTATCTATAGATTTGTAAGTTGAAAGTTGAACTTGAAAGCCTAGCAATTGCAAGTTGCTGCTACAGCCAAGTCGACTAGGAGCTAATTGCTAATTAATGAACACCACTTTCCAATTTTGCCATTAAGTGTACTCTACTCATTACATAGTAGCACTTGAAGAGTCCAAGCTTCACCTTGCCAAGATTTCCTCTGCTGAACCATCGAGTTCACACAAGTCATTTCAAGCCACGATGGAAGAGACCACCGTGCCCACGACTTTTGGCGAACTCATTGAAGCTCTCAGCCGTCAACAAGCCAGTTTCCAAGCCCTCATGCAGCACCAATTTGCTGTCAGCGAGGCGCGCCTCGACGCACTCGCCTCCAAGCCAACAGCGGCTAGGAAGAAGCAGCCACCAACGTATGAAGGCAAGCTCGCGGGAGACCTAGAGCTATGGTTTTTCTCTATCGAGCAATACTACGCTGATTACCATCCCCAAATGGCGGAGGAATCGCCACAGTTCGTGACAATGATCTCCTGCCACCTGGGGGTGTCTCCTATGAATTGGTATCGCCAATTCTCGAGTGAGTGTGACGCGATGGGCAGGACGAAGTCCTAGGAGGCTTTTAAGGAAGCCATGCGCCGCCGATTCCTCCCTCCGGATCACGAGTACGTCCTGCGGGAGCGTCTCTGGGCTTTGAACCAGAATGGTAATCTGCATGATTACGTCGCTGAGTTCCAGAACTTGCTCATCCAGTGCACGCAGCAAATATCGCCGCTCGAGCTCCGCTTCTATTTCCAACAGGGACTGAAAACGGCCACAGCAAACCATCTGCGTAAGCACCACCCCCGGAACCTGGATGAAGCAATCGAGCTGGCCATGCGCTTTGACCATGCTGGTCAATTGGCTGCTGCGCACAAATCCGACTGGGAGATGAAAGCCACGTGCCACCGCTGCAAAAAAGTTGGCCATATCGCGCCCAACTGCCCTACGTTGGAGCCATAGTCTCCTTTTAAAGTGGGGTTGTGTGACGTATGCGACGTCATCGGATGCATGTCAAAAAGTCAACTTACATGTTAGTCTGTTGGCCAATCAGCTTCATTATAAGTTATCTATAGATTTGTAAGTTGAAAGTTGAACTTGAAAGCCTAGCAATTGCAAGTTGCTGCTACAGCCAAGTCGACTAGGAGCTAATTGCTAATTAATGAACACCACTTTCCAATTTGCCATTAAGTGTGCTCTACTCATTACACTTATCCCACTATTTAAATCCTCGCAATTTATTTTCAGTTTCCCCGCAGATAATAATTTTGTCTGAAATAGCCGAATACTGAAATATCACGATAAGGCCTTATTATCTGTCGCACTTCCACATCTGTCCACAATCCGAAATGGAGCGGAACGGCGGGTGGCAGACTCGAGGCAGCGGCCGTCGGGGTCGCGGACGAGCTCGCGGAGGTC